>MU855373.1:0-57179 GCA_033296695.1 Staphylotrichum tortipilum | reverse complement strand
CCCCCCAAAAAAAACAACTCGCGCTCACCACCCCACAGCTCCTCGGCCTCTACATGATCATTGCCCTGGCCTTCTGGGCCAGCCCCACCGACGCCCTCGGCGGCAAGTAACACAGCTCTGCATTGCAGCAACCACCACCCCCAAGCAGTGGTCTTTTTCTTTTCTTTTTCTTTCACAATCAACAAATCAACAACCAAACAGCCAGCCAACGATCGAGCCACGCGGAGCGGGAAGTGGGAACAGGGCGGGATATTCATGCTGTACGAGTACCGCCATTACCACGCCAGCATACCAAACCACGATATTGTTGAATACTTATCTACGTTACGGCATTGAGGGCCTTAATAAAGAAAACGGCATTGAGGGAGGGTGGGAGGAGGGAGGACAGTTTGGATCAGCGAGGCAGGCAAGCGGGCAGGCAATTATGGATACGGGAAGAGGATGCGACCAGAAACGGGGGGACTGTGGGGAACGGCGGAAAACAGGGAGTGTACGATATCCACAGGAAATTGGCGGGGCTCTTTTTTGTTTGGGCTATTCAGGAGTTTGGTTTGTTTCTTTACTGGGTAGGTCTTAAGGATGGAGAGGTAGTTGGATCACAACACGAGTATCACACTTGGAAGCTACATGGCTCATCCCTCATCGACCACCTCCCCACCTCGCCCAGACAACAAAAGACTCCATACACACACATGCAGGCCTTGGCACAATCACAAGCAAGAAAGACGGGGAGAAGTATACTTGGCCTGCAAAAGCCATGTTATTAAACTATTCCGTACAGACCGCCCCCACCTCCTCAATCCCGAATCTCCGCCGGATCAAGGCACGCATCCTCATCCCCCGTCGCCATGGGACAGTGACACGCAGGAGAGAGGGAAGGAGGCGGGAGCTGGCAGATGATATATCCGACACTCGACCAACCGGCCGACAACCACACCAACAAAGGAGGAAAATCGGGTCAACCCAGAGAGCAAGTGATCCACCCAAGCCATCAGCGCCCGCCTGCCCAACCATTATCCCGTCCGCCCATGGCTGTCCGCGCCTGCCCCAGTCTAGCGAGAGTGAAAAGGAAAAAGAGATGACAAACAGAGAGGTAGTAGCCGGGTCCGTTTCATCAAGAGGAAAAAGAAAAGCTGAGCGCGAGGGCGCTGCGATCCCGTCTTGTCCCCGCCGTCCATGTCATCGATATGAAATAGACCCCATCGCGCCGGCCCAGACCATCTTTATTAGAGAACTGAGAGAAAAGGTATTTTTCCGTTCCATGATGCAAGTTTCTTGTTGGTATTGTGTGGCCGGCCAGTGTCGACCATCGTATTATACCCCACAGTGGGGAGAGTCAGCATGCGGCCAAGTCAAACTTGTCCATTGACTCCCACCCGCCTCGCTGCGATTCAGCCAGTGATGAGGAGCCGCCCAGGCTATTGCGCATCCGCCCAGATTTCTCCCTGTCGCCCCTTAGGCTCGAACGCGGGATGCACCTGGTCGGGGCTGCCCCGGCGAAGCGAGGCCGCCGCGCTGTTGTAAAACATCTGGGCAATCGGGGTGCCCGACGGGTAGCCCTCGGGGTCGGGGTACACGTACCCGTTGCCGCTGGGGCTCTGGGCGGGCGAGCCGACGGGGCCGGGCGAGGCCCAGCCGACGCTGCCGATGTGGGGGCTCCCGATGGAGCTGCCGGGGCCCTGGGCCGGCTCGATACTGGGCTCGAGGGTCTGCGGCGGGGCGTACCCGGCTGGGTGAGAAGTCGGGCGCATGCCGTTGTTGTATCCCGAGGACGCAGTCGGCGACGGGCTGGCGACGTGGACGTCGCCGCGGAGGTGCACAGGGATCGAGTTGCCCATGTACTGCATGTTGCCCATCCCGCTCAGGTCGATAGGGGGTGATATGGACATGGGGCGGTGTCCGGGAGAAGGCGTGTTGATGGGAGAGTCGCGGACCGCAGCCTGCTCGCTCGCCGACCTCGACTTCTGAGCATTCTGGGCCGTCGCAGTCGCAACGGCGCTCGCGCCCTGTGCCAGGGCTTCGGCGCGGGCACGTGCCGCATCCTCGACGGTGCCGGTGTGGTGGTTTTGGTGGCGCGTCAAGGTCGTGCGGCGAGTAAACGTCTTTTGGCAATTGACATAGGGGCATTTGTAGGGCCGCGTGCCCAAGTGAATGCGGCGATGGCGAGCCAGCGAGCTGCTGTCGCTAAAGGGCTGCAGAACAATGTCAGCAAACCTGCACCCGCGCTCATCCGGACCTGGCCTTGCTTACCTGACGGCACTGCTCGCACCGGTGCGGCTTCTCGCCGGTATGCACCCGGGAATGCACTGTAAGAGCAGAGCGCTGGATGAACTGCTTTCCGCATCCAGGAAAGTCGCACCGATGGGGCCGGACGCCACTGTGGATTCGCTCTGCACTCATATTAGTGGAGATCAACAGAGAAGAGGCGTCGGCACATACCATGGCGGGCGAGATCGCTTCGTCTCGCAAAGGGCTTCCCGCATGTGGCACAAGGATACGGCTTCGCGGCCGGGGAGCCGGCAGCCTTCTCGGGAGCCGGCTGGTACACCCCAGGGATGAGGTTCTGCTGCATCTCCTGGGGGACCATGGGAGCCGGCGCCATACCGGCATTGGGCATGGGGGGGAGAGGCGAGGCGGCCATGGCCGAGGGGGAAGGGTACGACGCGTTCATCGTGGCCGAGTAGCGCGAGTGCTCTGAGCCGTGGGGAGAGCCCTGGCGGTCGGTCTGGAGTTGGAGCAGCGGGAGGGAACGCTGCTGTTGCAAGTCCTGCTGCTCTTGCTGCTGCTGCAGTTGCTGCTGCAGGTGGTGTTGCTGGAGTTGCTGTTGCTGCAGTTGCTGTTGCTGCAGCTGTTGCTGCAGCTGTTGCTCAGGAGTCACGCCCTGCTGTTGCTGGGCATCCTGTGGTGCGCCGGGCTCGGCCTTGATATTAAGCACGTTCCCGATTCCCATGGCGCCAGCCGACGATGGCGACTGTGACATATTGGTGGAGACGGGGAAAGCCTCCTAGCGCAAAGGTGAGTCGCTGGAAATGACGGTCAGCACCGTCGGGCGCGCGATGGGAGCGGTGAGCAGGCAGAAACTGCTGGCTGGCCCAAGACACGACAGCGCCGGTCCAGGGCGGGCCAGAGGACAATTGGGCACTTGGCAAGCCACACACCCGCCTGACGTGCAGAGCAACGGTGCCCGGGCACGAGCCTGTAGGGGACGGAGAAAGAATCAAAGAGAGAAACCTGGCCGGGGCGCGTTGCAGTGCTTCGTGGTTGATGCTTTACGGCACGGCCGATAGCCAGTCGATGGGTGGTGATGAAAGAGAGGGAGGGAGAGAGTAACGCGGTGAGGAATGCATAGGCAGCACCAAAAGTGAGAAATGATGCGGGGCTGACGAAAAAAAACACCCGTTGAAATTTTCCCTTGCTCACCTGTAAAATAATAAAGAAAGCAGGCCCAAATCTGAGACCAGAATGGCCGACTCGCACAGGAGATTGCTTTGCGCGCACACAGAGTTGCTGGGAAATCGACGTGCCCACGCGCGCGCCAACTCGAGGCTGTAAGTCGCTTCCTGGTCCGGTGTTGAGGTTGCGGTTCGAGCGTTGTCGTGCACGGTTCAGGAATGGTGCTGTGCTGGGCTGGCTCCTCGCGAATCGCGCGCCAGAGGTGTGGATGACGTCGCAGACGAAAAAGATGATACGGCCGAGAGATGCAACGCGCAGCAGTAGGCGGGCTCGTGGGGTGATGGGACGATGGCCGAGGCGGGGAATCGGAACTCGGGATCTGTGATATTTTGTCGCCACCGGGGAAAAAGAAGGAAGATATGTGAGGAGAGAGGTCGCAGCTGGCGTCGGGGGGGGGATTTTTGATCGGGCGGATGCTCAAAATAAAAGCACCAGCAAGGAAAATAACGTGGCTCGGCACAGGTGAGGATCCTGGGGGAGAGAAAACCGCATTTGGGGCATCGTGCAGGGGGACAGGTTGAAACGAAGCAGCCCCCAGCAGCCCACAGCAGCTGGGGTCCCGGGACGCGCTGTGGGGCCCGCCTGCCATTGGCCCGTCCGCTGGGGCTAGCGGGCGCGCCGGGGGGTTACTTGAGGTTGGCAGCCCGCAGGGGGCTCGCGCGAGGTACCACGCCAGCAAGCGCGCTAAGATCAACAATGGGCACCACCGTTTTGGACCTTGGCCGTGCGAGAGAGCGCGTGGCCGCACCGACACCAACCCACCCGAATCTGCCATCCATCCATCGCCAGCCTCAGCGCGGGCCACTTGCGCCCTGCCCGCGGTGTGGTGTGGTGCTGTGTGGTGTGGCACTCGCTTCGACATGATTTCGCAAAAAAAGGTCGAGCATTATCCTTACGAGTGCACACAGACCTACGTGGTATTTCCTCGCCCTGGCTTCCCGCCCTGGCTTCCCGCCCTGGCTTCCCGCCCTGCCCTGCCCTGTCCTGGCACGTGTTTGACGGCACCGTTTGGACAAGCACAGATGCACCAGCAGCAGTAGCGCAACTGGAGCCCCCACCACCGACATGGAAGCCCTCCCGTGTCAAAGTGGCCCCCTCCAGGGCGAGGGCGATGGACGAGAGGGCAGAGCGGACGCAGCCTGGAGGCACGGCACAGGGCGTCATGGCATCATGGCAGCGTGGCAGACGGACAGGCTAGGCGGGCGTGGCTAAACTCGCACGGGGCTTCCATCCATCCCCCAGCGTCCCAATCACCCGGGAAGACGGGGAGCCAACATGGCACTCGTTGGACAGGGAAGCTCAATGGCGTGTTGGGTGGGTGGCAGCAGCGAATTTTTGATGCAGTCAGGCTGGCCTCGACGAGGCGCCAATGCAGGCAAGCAGCCGGCAGCCGCGAGTTGTTTGGGTCCCCTCAAGGCGAAACGCTGGCGGCGTCCGTCGACCGCGTCACCGTAATAGCATCGTACGGATTATAGGTGTGGTTAGCGTCCTTCCCACTCGTTTTTTCCTCTCTCCCCCATCTGCAGGTACCGCGCCACGATCCAGTGAGGCAGTCCCGAAGTCCAGCCGCCCGGACGCCGCCAACTGGCTCGTCGTCGGTCAAAGTCAGAGTTGGTGTTGACGAATGTCCGTGCGGAGCAAGCCCAGCCAGCGACGGCGGCACCGGGGACACCCACAAGCCTGCTCCTCGCAGGGGCTGGCACGTGGACGAGAAGTGTGCAATCATTCTGCACATATTCCGTACATACGACTAGACACGAAACGGGTCAGGGGCCGTCTCTGTGCGTTTTCTCCTTACTCCGTACATGTCGAGGCGCGCTGGCGTGTTCTATTATCAGCAACGACAACAAGCTGTCGCCGGCCTAGGACTGTCGCAGCCTGGCGGCAACAAGCCAGCAGCCTCACCATCTCCCCCCCCCCCCACCCCCCGGTCTGCCCAAACCGATTCTGGACGTCGGTGCGGGTCCTCGCAGAGCTTCCACAGCTTCGATTCCTGCTTCGATTTGTTGAAACCCCCCACACCTCGACTTATCTGGGCGTTGGTTTCCTGTGAGCCCCTGAAATTAGCCCGTGCCCAGCTTGGGGGGGCCTTGCCCGCAACGGCCAAAGCTCCCAGGTTTCCGATCTACGACCAGGAACAAAACGATCCGTTCCAAGCAAGCCCACCCCACACACCACTCCGAACGGGGATCCCCTTTTTTTTTCTCCTTTCGATGCTGGTGGGGGGAGGAGTCGCAGCACAGGCACACGAGATTGGTACGGTCTGGCGAGATTGAAGCCCCCGGATCTGAGGATACTGGCATCCGCCGCGCCGGTGTCTGGTTGGGCGCGTGGAGATGCCGATGTGGCCGGTGCATGACGAGAGAGCCTGGACCCTGGCTTGGCCGGGCCAGGGGGCGCGGCCCCTGAGAGTGTGGAGGCTTCCACCATCCTTCCAGAAGACTGCGAAGAGCAGGGGGCGCGATGTGTGTGTGCGTGTTTGTTGTGTGTGTGTGTGTCCGCTCGTGTGGGCAGGCTCCCGCAGGACGGCGCACCTTGATGTCAGAATTTCGTTTCTCGTCGTCTGCTCGTCGGTACCGCTGGGGGAATGGCGGTAATGATCCCGCCCGCAGCTCACATTTCCCAAGTCCCTGGCGAGATGGCACATGTGAGCACAACGCAAGCGACAAGTGACACGCGAGGCGTCGAGATGCCACAAAGATGATGCCCAGATCGCCAGGCAGCTGTACTCCGTGCTCCGCGGGCTGGAGGTCGACGCCAACCACGTCGTCGCCGTCGTCGGATATTATTCCGGCTCAGGCATAGCGAGGCCGGCGCGACAGCCACATGTTGCAGAATTTGACCAGGGCCGGATCCCCGCGGTGGTGCGGGTGGTGTGGATGGTGGTGGTGTGGTGTGCAGGGAGCAGGCCAGGGCAGAGCTTCCATGATGCTTCGCCGAAGCTTCTCCCGCTCCTTGTCGACGCGCCAGGGGGGATCCTCCCCCGTCCCCCTCCCCATGATCCATCGCCCGGGCAGCCTGGCTCATGCGAGGTGCAGGGGCCTTGGTGTGTCTGGTGCCCCGGCCCGCCCAGTGCGCGCGGGCGGCTCAGCCTCAGCTTCCGGTGAGCTTGCGTTGAGCTCGGGCCTTTCTTCTGCAGGTGTTCCATGGGCAATATTCCGTGTCTTGTTTCGAGGCCACATGATCGTTTGAGGATCTGCCGGAGCTGACTAAACTAAGCTTCATGATCGGCCCACGCGCAGGCGGGAAGACGGGGGATTTTTGCGGATGTTTTTTTCTGTCGTTTTTGTTTTTGTTTTTGTTTCGGGATGGAGAAGCAGACTGGTCGGCCAAGTTTTGTGTCGACAAAAACTGTCCGATTGCCAGGGCTGGCACTGGCCAGCTGGCCAACGGAATCGCTGGCTGCCGGGAGGGTCCCAGGGCCCAGCCCACTGACCACCACCCACTGACCACTGCCCTGGGCTCTGTGTCCACCCGCCAAAGCCTGTGAAACCCTCCGAATCACCCCTGGTTGTTGCTTTGATCGCTCTGATCCTCGTGTTGCTCCTCAACTCCCGTCGAGCTTGTCGCCCTGTCTCCACGTCAACAAAACACTCGCGCGCATGGCAACGCCCTAGCTCGCGACCCAAACCCACGCCCCCGTTGTCGCTGGCGTCGGTCATTTCCACCCCCCGTGTGGAGCAGTTATAAGTGAATCTGTCACCCTCGCTGTCACCGCCGCCCGGCCCGTCGAAGCTGTCAGTGGCAAAATTGGCCAATTTCGGAGATCGGCAGCGCGTGGCCGGAGCAAAAGAACAAACCCTCCTAGTGCCAAGGCATGCCCGCATCGGCATTACCGTCCGACCCTATTCAAGATGGACACTATTCCGGACGGGTGCTCGCTGCTTGTTGACAGTTTCCATTTCTTTCGTTCTCTCCTGAGAAGGGGGCGCAGTGGCCAGCATCGGGCTCCGTTCTGGGAACGAGACGGGCTGCAACCGTGCGGACAACGGGCGACGGACAACACGGGCCTCCCATCTCTAGACGCGACCTGCCCGTCTTGGTACCGCGGTCACTGGCCACTGGCAATGTTTTGCATCCGGGACAACTCCGCGCTCGCGTGGCCGGGCCTTTTCCCAGACATGCCCCGTCAGCGGGAGGGAAGGGGTGGTCGCTTGGCTAGTGCATATCCGAACTAGAAAAAGAATTATCCCCGGGACACCCGGACGAGGGAACGTCGCGCCGGGAATTCCGTCACTGACGGGCAGGAATGGAGTTGTTGCAAATGACAGTGAAGCAACCGCAAGTCGCTCACAGCGACATCTCCACAGCACAACGTGGTTTCGCAACGAGAGCTTCAACCGCCCTCGACACCAGCCACATGCATAAAAATGGAAACACAGAAACTCAGACTGGACGAGCTGAGTGCGCCAATACTCTTTGGCAGGGGAGAATGCCTCGCGCTGGCTGACATAGGCGTTTTTAACACGCAAGTCGGCACAGCCTCGCCCTCCCAACCACCCAAGCCAATAGGCCATGTTCCGAGACAGAGAGATGGCGCGGGGTATGAACAACACAAAAAGCGCGTCTGTGGCCGTCTGAAGAGTTGACTGCATATCCGTCTCGTCCCGTCATGTGTTGATTGAGCGTGTCGAGTGCATCCCGGCCGTTTGCGTCCCTGAACAAAGAAGCGAGGACAGCGAGTATCATCCACCTGTAAACCACCATGGCCTCAAACGGGGACGGCAACAGGAAGCGGTGGAGCGGCCTGCGGACGAGCGTCGGAAACATGTTCAAAAGCCCGAGGACGCGGGGGCATTCTGGCGCAGGGCCCGTCGAGGACACCCCGTTGCCGCACGACGGCAACAACGCTGAGAAGCCAGACGCCATGCCCATGATCCACGAGGCGATTCGCGCAAACGACCTGATCGGGGTCGGGAGGATCCTCCAGGCGTTCCCAGGAGTGGTACACGAGACCGACGACCGTACGTGTTGGCAAATTACCCCCTTCTCACCAAACAAACGCCTTTTACTAACCTACCTCACCCCCCTTTTCAGAGGGCATGACCCCCCTGGCACTCGCCTTCGTCCACGGTAACCTGGGAATGGTGAAAGGCATCCACACCGCGGGCGCCTCCCCGTACCCCTCCAAGAACAACGACGAGTCCCTCGCCGCGCTGGCCACCATCGCCCAGAGCGCCCCCCTCATCCGCTGGCTGTCCACGCTCCACGACCGCTCCCTCCTCAACGCCCGCGACCTGGCCGGCAGCACCCCTCTCCACAGCGCCGTGCTCCATGGCAACCTCGAGGTGACGCGCGCCCTCCTCGAGTGCGGCGCCGACCCCAACCTGCACGCGCACCGCGCCACCAACCCGCCCACCGACCCCCCGCTGGGCACCGGCACGCCCCTGTTCTTCGCCGTCGACAAGTCCCTCAACCTCTCGCAGCCCCCCTCCACCCGCCTCGCAACAGTCCGCCTCCTCCTCCAGCACGGCGCGTCCCTGACCATCCCCCAGGAACTGGACGGCACCTTCCCCCTGCACGAGGCCGTCCTCGGCGGCGGCGCCCCGGCCGTCCAGGGCGGCGGGGACCCGGACATTATCACCGCGCTGCTCGACCACAAGGACGCCGCCACGGGGCAACCCGCCACCGACATCGAGATCGGCACGGTGACCCCGCGCGACCCGGACATGCGCGGCACGACCCCGCTCATGTACGCCGCCGGCTCGTGCTCCAAGTTCATCGTCAATCTCCTGCTGGGCCGCGGCGCCGACCCAGCGCGGGTGAACGCGCTCGGCGAGACGGCGCTGCACTGGGCGGGCGTCAACGAAGCCCGCTCAACGGCAGGGGTGCCGGAAGCCGAGGGGATTATCAGGCTGCTTGTGGAAGGGGGGAGGGGGTGTCTGGGCAAGGTGGTGGGGGTGGATGTGCGGAATAAGTTGGGCGGGACGGCGCTGCATGGGGCGGCGTACAAGGGGTTGATGCCGAATGTGAGGGTGTTGTTAGAGTTCGGGGCGGACACGCGGATCGTGGCGGAGGATGTGCATTTTGAGAATCTGGTCGGGGTGGGAGGCACGCCCGAGGAGCTGGCGAGGAGCCAGGGGCACTTTGAGGTGGCCGAGTTTATTAGGGAGTGGGAGAGGAGTCATCCGAAGGGGGAGGGGGGAGGGCGTGACGGGGAGAGGAAGGGAGGGGAAGGAAGGGGACGGGAGGGCATCAGTGGGCAGGAGGACGGGAGAGCGTGAGACAGCGGGAGGACTGGAGAGGGCGGTGGGGAGGGGAGATTCGGAGGACGGCAGATAGTTGGAGGTCGGGGAAGGACGGGTGAGGATGGTATCGGTCGAGTCTGCTCAGGCGTGCATCCGATAGGGGTTGTGCTGGGCCGGCGCAGGGGGGTCCTGGATATTGCATTGGATATTCGGTGGGAGCTATGCTCAGATAATTCGAGGAGGCCTCTGGTGGATTCGTTCAGTGCAGCAAAGGCAACGGTGAGCCGTCCTGTTGTTGGTGCAGTCCTCGGGGGCCGCAGCAGCGAGTACGAGGATATAGAGGAGTCTGTGTGGATGCAGCACTCGGTCTCGCAAAGCACCAACACACCAACCAGACCGGGGGATGCACGACCGCGCCGAGGACGGGCTACCATAGTACATACCTGACCACATAATTAATTCTTGATTACATATCTCCGGGCGGTGGTCTAACCCATGGGGCATGTATGACCTGCAGCCCTCGCCGTGTGCCCACTGTGCGGCGCATCGGTGGCTGCGGGATGTGGACGGGGACGAGTGGACTGGGGAGAGAGACGGGGGTAATAAGTGGCTGGTGGATATCCCCTCCGAGCTGTGCATGTCTCATTCCCTGCTCTGAGACACCCACCTCACGACAACGAGCCTCATGTTTACTCAACAACCCAAACCCCCCCCGGGTTGGTGGCTGGCCCCGTCCCGTTCGACAAAGACGGGCTCAGGTGACGCAGAGTCATGGACAAGCGACAAGATAGGCCAACATGATCTGCGCCTCTCTTTTTTTTTTTGATCACTAATCCTTTATTCTACCCTATATGGATTGCGACCCCCCGGTGGAGCCGTGGGACGGCACATCTCGCATGGCAGTCTCGTCCGTTTTTTTCTCCTCCCTCTGCTCCTCCCCTGTACCCACATGCTCCGTCACCAGGGGGGGAGACGAGACACGGGACTCAGTCCCGGTGTTGAGACGGGCGGCGCGCAGCCAGCCCGGCGACATCACCCGGGCCTCCCCGTTCCAGCCCTGCCCCGGTTGTTTGTTTGACAGATTGAGCCCGGGATCGAGGCAGAGAGGCGATCCCCAGGGCTACCGGCCACGCCAGACCAGTAGACGGACGCCAAGGTCCAAAAGGAGGAAGAGGGGGCACAGGACCCGGCATTCTGCACTCTGCCACTCTCACTGACAGTGTGTTGTCCTTGCTCCTCCTGCACCTTCGACCTCTCTTATAAAAGCAAACCACACCAACCTGCGCCTGGGCGCCCTCCCAGCGCGGCCGTCCTGCCCTCCCTCCCGCACACCACCACACACCCTCTCTGTCCAACCATGGCCAGCTTCACCTTTCACATCGAGCTCTACTCGGACCCCATCTGCTCCTTCTGCTGCCTCGGGAAGACCGTCCTGGACCGGGCGATAGCCCGCTACACGACGGCCCATCCCGACGTGGACTTCAGACTCACCTGGCTCCCTTACATGCTCTGGCCGGACGCGCTGATATCCGGTACGTCCCATCCCCTGAGTACGCCCGCCCTCCCTTTTGGTGTGGCCCCCCTCTCCCCTTGCCCTTTCCTGCCTACCCTTCTAACCCCCCGTTTCAACCTATCCTCCTTACTCCTACGTCCAACCCTCCCTTTCTAACCCCCATTCAACCCTCCCCTCCTTCCCCCCTCTAACCTACCCCTCTCCTAACCCCCCCTCCCAGGCTACGACAAAGCCGGCGCCCTCGTCGCCGTCTACGGCCGGCAGGCCCCCGCCATGGTCTCCCACATCACCGCCCTCGGCCGGCAGTTCGGCGTGCCCTTCAACTGGTCCGGCCGCACGGGCAACTCGCGCGACGCTCACAAACTCATCCTGCTGGCCGCGCACCTCGACAACACGGCCACGCGCCCGCTGCCGTCTGGCCGCCTGCCGCCGTACAACCAAACGTACCTCCACCGCACGCTGACACACCTCTTTGCGAGCACCTTCCAATCCGGCAGGGATATCTCCTCGAGGGAATTCCTGGTGCAGGCCGCGCTGACCCTGGGCTTGCTGGCCAGCGCCGACTCGGTCGTGAACTACCTCAACGGGGCGCACATCACGCGGTTCGTCGACGAGAGCTCGAGGCTGGCGCGCCAGCGCGGGGTGCAGGGCGTCCCGACGATGCTCGTGCAGGGCAACTTCATTGTCGGCGGGGTGCAGCCGGAGCATGTGTTGCTCCGGCTCTTTGAGACAGCGAGGCAGGAGGCTGCGCTGGGTGGCGCCATGGGGCTCGGGTGGGCGCTGGCGGACCGGCGGTTTTTGCGGGCACCGCCTCTACTGAACGCCGAGGAGGGGAGCGCGGATAGCGAGGCGAGGGCGGCGGAGGTGGGGATTGTGGAGGAGGAGGAGGCGGTGGGGGCAGAGGCGCAGCAGGGAGAAGGGGAAGTGGTATGAGCCGAGATGAATCAGGAGGAGGCAGCGGAGGGGGAGGTGAAGCAAGAAGAGGAGGATGTGGAGACGAGGCAAGCAGAGGTGGAAAGGCAAGACGCAGCCGGGGAAGCGGCGGAGGTAGCAGAAGTGCAAAATGTATACGGGGGGAGCGGCGGGGGCTATAGAAAGGGACGGCATCTGCGGGAAACATATGGGGCAGGTGGAAGGGCATGGCGCAGAAATGGGAGTGGAGGAAGAAGAGGAGGAGGAAGCACAGGCGGAGGGATCGACATCAATATCAAGGGGCAGAGGGTGGGGGAGGGGGAGGGGGGATACTGGGAGTAGGAGACTCGGGATGAGTGGGAGAAGCGGCAGAAGTGGGGGGGGGGGAGCGAGAAGTGGGAGGAGGGAGCGGAGTGGGAGGATTGGGAAACGATGATATCCTAGTTGCATGGAGAGGAAAAGTGACGTGGGCGTAAAAAGGGGCATGTGGGGAGGTATGCATGGCGATGGCGATGGGGGTTGTTTGCGCTTCTTTTACTTTCTACCGATACCAACCTTGATGGAATATTTCAACACTCAACCAGCCCCACGCACGATATTGAGTGCTCTGGCGTGGTGTGTGCCATTTATTCCGAGTCGATATCCGCAACCTTCCTACACGATGCGCCATTCCTCTCGTCGTTTTATGTCCCCGTAGACCATCATCCACTCTAGCCAGAGTTGAAGGACAGACAGGAAAAAAGAACACGGGTGGCGTTGCCGTTCCCGTCAATATTGTACAGATTTGAGCCAGTGATTCATGCAAACCCCTTCCGTCGATGGATACCGATCCATCCCAAACGCCGACCCATGCGACCCAGTAGACGCCCCGAGGCGAAAGAAAAAAGAGCAACCGCTCCTCCAGCTAACCTCCCCGATCCATCCCCGTTCAGCGCTTCATGTGGCTGTAGTCCTTGAGTAGGTGCTCCATGTGCAGGTTGGTCGATTTGCCGGTGCGGCGCTGGGTTTTTTTCTTCTTGTTCTCCTTGGGCGCCTGGGCGGCCTTGAGGCGCGGGTCCTCGGAGGCGGGCTTCTGCTGGGCGGCCACGAGGCGGGCCACAATGTTGTCGACGCTGGGGACCTCGACGCGGGCCCACATGAGCTTGAGCTGCGGGTCGATCTCGTGGAACAAGCTGGAGTCGTCGAGCCAGACGATGCGGGCGGCGCCGTCCTTCTTGGCGCGGATCACCAGCACCCGGTGGTCCTGCTCAAGCTCCGTGATGGTCGAGTCGCAGTCGGGCCAGCCGTCCTTGAGGTCCTTGACGCTGACGCCGCTGGCGTCCGTCTTCTTCTGCAGGTACGCCAGCAGCTGCGTCTTGTTCTTGACGCCCGGGATGATGGGCCGGTGGGCGTACGTGCCGGACCGCCACGTCTGCTCGCTCAGCGACGGGTCCGGGATCCACTGGATCTGGGGGTTGCGGCGCATCTGGTCGACAAAGAACTCCTGCTCGTGCTCCGGGCGTGTCGTGGCCGAGAGGTAGCCGAGCACGTCGGCACAGGCCTGCGGCTCGTCCTTGCCGCGCAGCCACGAGACGGCGTAGGCCATCTGTGAGATGATGCTGTCGCCCGTGCCGGTCAGGGCGGGCTGCGAGTAGACAATGTTGCCCACGGGGGTGTCGCGGTCGGCGCGGCGCGGCGTGAGGCTGCCAGCGGCGGCGGCCGAGGTGGTGGAGCCGACCGACGGGGAGGGCGAGGGCGGCGCCAACGAGCGCTTGGTGCCGGCGCCGGAGCCGAGCTTAGCGGCCGCGGCCGACATGCTGCTCAGGAACGACACCTGCTGACGATCGAAGCTGCTCGACATGGTGGCGGTTTCGGTGGATTCCTCGGTCTCGATGGGCTCTGTGTTCTCGTCGGGTTCGCCGAGCTTGGTGGTCTCGTCGTTCTCGGTCTTGACGGGCTTGCCGGCCTTGCTATTCTGGTCGCTCGGAGCGAACACGCCCACGGAGTCGATGTCGTCGTGGTTGTCCTTCTCGGTCTTGATGGTCTTGTCGGCCTTGCCCTTGTCGGCCTTGCCCTTGTCGGCCTTGCCCTTGTCGCTGCGACCGAAAACCTGGGTCAAGTCGGCCGCTTCGTGGTCGTTCTGCTCGGTCTTGATGGTCTTGCCGGTCTTGTTCTCGTTGTCGCTACGATCGGGCACGTTGTCCTCGGTGTCGAAGAACAAGTCGATGACCTCGTGCTTCTCGGTCTTGACGGGCTGCTTGTTGGCCCTGGCCTTCTTCTTCTTGTCGCCCTGGTCAATCACGCCGCTGCACTGGCCCTCTCCGTCGCCCTTCTGCTCGGTATCTACGAGCGGCTGCTTCTTGGGGGCCTTGAGCGTCTTGAACTTGCGCCCGGTCGCCTTGCCCGCCTCGTTGCCGGCGTCACCAGCAGGCTTGTCGTCCTTGTCCTGGTCCTGGTCCTTGTCGGCGCCTGTGACGGTCCACTGGTTGGCGTTGGCGTTGGCGGCAGCGGCGGCGATGATCCAAGATTTCTGGCCGCGGGTTGGGAGGAGGGATTCTCTCTTGCGCTTCTGCAAAGGTTTGAACTCGGTCGGTTGAGCAGCCGCAGCAGGAGGCTGAGCGGTGGTTGGTGCAGGTTGGTGCACAGCTGTCGCAATGGGCGGCGGCATGTCGGTCAGTGGGGCCATTTTAGGCGGTTGCAGGGATTGTGATAGGGGTGTTGCAGGGATGGAGCCATGCACACAAACTCTCGCTGTCAACGTGACTGGGTCTTGGGAGTCGAATTGCGAGATCCAAGACGACAACGAGGAGAGTTGGATGTGATGGTTTGCGTTCTAACGAGCCGGCGTGGATGGGGAAATTTTGATTTGAGAGAGGATTTGGAAACAGGAATACCGGGAGAGGTGGGAATTGGCCTTCAAGCCCTCCATATATAAATACATGGCCTGTAAAGCCCGGCATCAGATTTCGTGCCTGCACGGTGCTCGTCCGGGCCAGGTACTCGTCCTCCAGATGGAGTCTTTCACGACTGCTGGTGCACCACTTACATCACAACTGGGAGTAAACGGATCCATCGCCCACAACAGATATCACATGGCAAGCACGATACCGTGAGGGCAATACGTCGGATACTACAAGAAACACCACCCACGGCGTGAACCACCCACAGACACCTGCAGCAACCAGCCTCCTCATCAGACACCGCATCATAGACACCCATAATCAGACACCACCGTAGACACCCTCATAAGACACCGCACAGCAGGCACCCACAGCAGGCACCCACAGCAGGCATCTCATCAGAGAGCAGACATACCCACCAGGCACCACACAGCGATGCACTCATCAGACGTCGCCCAATAGACCCCATAGACACAGTAGAGATACCATGGAAACCACCCAGCAACAAGACAGTAGGCATTTGGCCACACAGCAAAGACAACACAACACGCGCCACACATCCCAAACTACAGCGAATAAACAACAAGACAACACAATGTCAACATCACCAGCCTTGCAGAACTCCAAAGTCTATAAGCTGTTTCCCTACCACAACAGATCCCAGCTATGCTCGCCTCCCACGCTCCGTCACCAGTGTCAGCAGCCAGCCAAGAGGCTCGCTCCCAACACCCACACAGCGCGAAGAAACCCCAGCATTGACCGAACTCGTCCCCCACTCTCCAACCTAAAACCCATCCGTAGCAGTCATTGTTGAAAAGCGTAAAAAACACGGCCACCACTCCCGGCCGCCAGGACGAGGAGCCAAGCAAGCTATCGCTAGCTCGGCCTGCCCTCACCCCTCCGCCGGGAGGCGCCGTCATCCAAAGTGGACCACCGCCGGTGGTTGAAAAACGCCCGGGTCGTCGCGCGGCCTTAAAAACTGAACGAACACACATCTGTGATCCCCCAATGATGAATTCCTCAATTCACAGCGCGCGGCACAAACACAAAAGTTAGACCCAAAACACCGCCATTAAATATATGGTAGGAACCCCCCATCCATCATGTGCAATTGCATGTTGCATTCCCCGTCCCGTGTACTCCGTCGCGTAAACCAACAACAACTCCAACAACGCTCTAGGCGCTCTGAGCAGCCTGCTGTTGCTGGAGGTATTGCCAGGCGCCGTAGCCGATCAGGCCGCCGATGAGGAGGATGGCGTAGAGGCCGACGCCGAAGCCGGCCGAGTCGTTGTTGGCGGCCGGGGCGACGGCGCCGGGGAGGGGCGTCTTGGGCTTGGGGTCGCCAGGCTGCGGAAGGGAAGGGCGGCGTGTCAGCAAACTCAATTAAGCGAACGGGGCATTTCCAGCCTATGGGGGGATTGGCAAGGGGAATTTATTTGGGGGGGGGGGGGGCCGCTTACGTTGCGCTTCAGCGAGCCGACCTTGAGCTGCTCCAGGGTCTCGCGCGCCTCGTCGCTGTGGCCGACATCCTCGAAAGCCTCGGTGGCGTCCTGGCCGGCAACGTCGAGGAGGACCTCCTCACCACCGCTGTTTGGGGCAGGCTGCGTTAGCACGTGTCTTTTTTTCTGTAGCTTTGTGTCGCCTCGGGGGAATCCGATGCGGGGAACATCGGGGGAATGCCGCGGAAGACGATAGGCGGGTAGGCTGGCGCAGGAACAGGCCAGGGGCGTGGCAGAAGTGTGCCTGATAGACCACTTACGGGTGCTCGTCCACAAACTTGGTGCAGTCGTAGATCTGGTCGTGGATGACGACGTAGAGGTCCTTCTTGGTGTTGTGCTCGGCAACGTCCTGGTAGGTGAGCTGCTTGGAGGCCATCTTGTCGGTTGTGTGTGGGGGTTGTCGTCGTCGAAACGGGCGATATGGTTTTTTTTCTGGCCAGCTGTTTGTTAGCCCGATAAGCGCGAAAAGTGTTGGGACGGCGGCCTGCTGGCAACGACGAGGCAATTGGAGGCGGGCGGCGTACCAAAAATGTCCGGAGACTTGGGCACGACGAGTGGTGTATGTGGTCGAGACGGTGACGGGTTTGCAGATGGTTGTGAAGGTAAAGGGGGCGGGTTGGGAAGGGGGAAGAAAAAAAAAAAGGATTAAGGTTTTGGACCGGGGATGGAGAGGAGGATCATCTCGACGCCGCCCGGACATGGGAGGCGGCAGTGGGCAGGAGCGCTGAACCCCTGGCCGGGAACTGCCCGACCGACGATTCCAGGCTTGGCAGGCCCCCGACGGGGTGGCGGGCCAATTGGGACGCGCCAAAATTACGCCTCCCGCGTTCTGATTCGTCGAGTTCCACCGTCGTTCGATTCGGGAGACAGCGGTACCTCGGGGCCCGAGTCGTCAGGCGTCCTGCACGACCAGCACCATCCCCGGCCGACCTGACTTTTTCTTGGTGTTGTTGCGGGCCATCTCAACGAATACTCCCCGCGACGGAGGCGGTGACCGTTTTCCGATAGGCCGCCGCAGTCTCCGCCCGCCGCCCACCCGCTGTCCACCGGCCCGCCCCCTCAGAAGTCTCCAGTCCCGGTCTCGAGTGGCCACCCCCAAGCCCACCGCCCCGTTTCAGGCCTCGTTCGGGTGCACCTATCGGGAATCCCCTCTTGTCTGATCTCGGACTCGCGCACAACTCTCAGTGGCGAGGGGCCTGAAAAAGGCTGCCCCTCTCTCTCCACCCAGTCCCCCTTCCCAGCACCGCCACCCTCCTCGATTCCAGAACCCAACTCATTTGCGGGGTAAACCCATTCGCAGTGGCATGGATGCTACCGCCCTGCCCCCTCCCCCCCCCACCCGCCAACTCAGATCTCCTCTCCGTTGTAACCAAAAAGAATGGAATCTACTTGGCAAGGCAACAGCAACAAACCGACCGCTTCAAATTTCAGACTAGTTATCACCGTCTCGCGGCCCCGCCGCCAATGTCCTGCCCCAGCCGGTAGCTGGCCACCTTGTCCCACTCAATCTTCTGCCGGGTGACGGGCAGCTGCCGCCGCAGCGCCTTGAACGCGCCCTCGCTCAGGCTCGTGAAGCTGCGGTTCAGCTCCTCCTGGTATTTCTTCTCGCCGAGTGCGATCTCCCGCGCCACCCCGGCCCCCGTCCCGGACGGCACCGACGCCGACGCCGCCTTGCTCGTCAGCAGCCGCACGTTGCCGTCCTCGTAGTAGTGCACGTCCACCTTGATGGTGCCCTCGAGGGCGTTGGAGGCGGGGTCGAAGAGGTAGACGGAGCGCCACCGGCCGTTCCTGTGTGAGTGTGTATGGGTTAGTCGCGGGCAGGCGGGCGGCTGGGGAGAGTCGTAGAACCGGGATGGCTTTACCAAAAGTTGTTCGGGCTATACTTGTTGGCGACGATGATGATGGCAATCTTGGAGTCGCCCTCGACCGGGTAGGCCCCGTACGCCGCGTTGGTAAAGTGCTCCTTGACGTAGGTCGACAGGCCCTTGAGCACCGATTTCCTGGAGCACACATGAGCTTCTTGTCCATGTACCCTTCTCTCTAGGGCCCTCACGCTAGATCCGCCTTGTCCCCGTCCAAAACATGGCTCTCCACTGCGCTGGCCTTCTGTGTGGCGTGGTCAAAGGCGAAGCTGCACGAGCTCTCGACGTCGTAGTACCGGCCGCCGCCGAGGGCGCTGTGCGCGCTGACGATGACGGCCTGGCTGCTCCCGGGGAGCTTGACCGTTGTGAGCTGCTCCTCGTTGTACTTTTGGAACGCGGGGCCGAGCTCGTTGACCAGATTCGGCGTCGAAATGGTCAGGGACTTGATGTCTGTGAACGGGGGGTCGGTTAGGTTAGGTTATGACGTTGGGGTGGCGCAGGGAGAGGGGGATGCGTGCCTGCAATAACATCTGCGAGCTGGAGGGGGGGTTGTCAGCAGCTGTTCTTTCTTCGGTATCGAGACAGGCCCCCTTGGAGGTGTTGGGCGTTGGCGACTGACCTCCCCTGGCGGGGCTCCCTCCACGAAGGAGGACACAATTGCCTTGTGGGATGACATGGCCTCTTGTGGGAAAGGGTTCAGATGGGGTTGGATGAGCTCCAGGCTCCTTTTGGCAGGTCGGTCGGTGTCGCGGCGATGATGGCGGGCGCAGGGCGGGCAGCTGCTGCTTGGTGGTTGATTCGACGGGCGAGCTGTGAAACCGGAGATGCGGGGCGGTGCGTGGGATGGAGCGAGCTAGAGCGCCAAGGAAACGGGCAAGGGGAGGTGAGATTGATTGCATGCCGCCAACGGTCTCTCCTCCCCTGTTTACTACATAGGTAGTAATCTGTACATATTGAAGAAATTGGTTGATCAGCAATCGACATTCATCTTGAGCCTCGACTTTGGCACTCTATCTTCTTTACAAAGTGCAGGTCTACGCCGGATAGAGAGTTCAATCCACTACAGCAAGCCATCTGTCTCCACAAAACGCCGGCTCTGTCGCTACAATGCATCACTATGGCCCGCGGTGCTCCGCCAATGCCCTGCTCGTTGCTGCGGTCTCTCGCACAGCCCATGGTGACTCTCCTCTAATCCCTCCCGCCCTTGCGCATATCAATACTCGAGGACCTTCTTGATGTTGTCATATATCCCTGTCAAAAGTCAGCACGGCCACGCCCACCCCACCACGCAAGTCACTCGGCACTCACTCGCAACATCTGGCGCATTCAACGTCTCATACAATAGCGGCGTGTGTATGCTGAACCCCGCCACCCTCGCGACGGGTGCCTCCAGCCTCACAAACGTCTCGGGATCCTCCTGGATCGCCGCCGCCACCTCGGCGCCCACCCCGGCATTGACCATGGCCTCGTGCACCACAAGGCACCGGCCCGTCTTGCGCACGCTGCGGAACACCGTCTCCTTGTCCCACGGGTAGATGGTGCGCAGGTCGATCAGCTCGACCGACACTCCGCCGAGGTCGCGCTCGGCCTGCTTGATGGCTGCCTCGCACTTGTACAGCGGCTGCCCGTACGAGATGATGGTCACGTCGGACCCCTCGCGGAGCACCTCAGCCTTGGACAGCGGGAGGGTGTACGCCGCGGTGGGGACCTGCTCGACAGCAGCACGGTACAGGATCTTGGGCTCCATAAACACGCACGGGTCGTTGCTGCGGATGGCGGCCAGCAAAAGCCCCTTGGCCTGCAGCGGCGAGCGCGGCATGATCACGCGCAGGCCCGGGATGTGCGTGAACAGGCTCTCGGGCGACTGCGAGTGGTACAGGGCACCGTGGCCGACGCCGCCGCAGGGCATGCGGACCGTCAGCCCGCCCGAGCTGCGCCCGCCGCTGCCGTCGCGGTAGCGGAATTTGGCCGCCTCGTTGACCAGCTGGTCGAAGGCCGGGTAGACGTAGTCGGCGAACTGGATCTCGGCCACGGGGCGCATCCCCTCGGCGGCCACGCCGATCGCGAAGCCCATGATCCCTTGCTCGGTGAGCGGCGTGTTGAACACCCGGTCGCCCCCGTACGTCTCGGCCAGCTTGCCCGTGCAGCGGAAGACGCCGCCGAACGCGACGTCCTCGCCAAAGATGAGCACCGACTCGTCCTCGGCGAGCGCCGTCGAGAGCGCGTCGTTGACCGCCTGGAAGAGGTTCATGCGCTTGGTCGTGCCATTGCGGACCTCGGGCGGCAGTTCGGGGTTCGCCAGCGCGGATTGCGATGTGTGGGATAGCAGCGGTGTTGTGGAGTAGTCGGTCGGGAGGTTGAGCTTCGCGTTGGGCGGGTGGGTTGAGTACGGGCGGCGGCGGTGGGAGGAGAGGAGGGCGGGCGCTGATGCTGATGTGGCTGGGGACGGACGGAGAGGAGATCCGCGGGCCAATGCCCTCGACAGGGCGCGCATTGATGAGCTCTTCATTGTCGTTCGAGTCAAGATTGCCTCTGTCCGTAGTTCAAGAGCAAGCACGGTGAATTGTCAGAGCAGGAGACAGGAGAAAAGGAGGTGGACGATGTTGGGGCTTGGAGGGGGAGGGAGGCTTGGGGTCCGTTGCCGGCTTGCGACGGCTTTGTTGGACCGCCCTGTTCCTGGAATCCGGGGCCCCGCTTGGGCCATTGCTGCTCTCTGCAAGCACTCACGAGGCCCGCGGGTTCGACAGGGGGTTAGTCGTGTGGTGCCGACATGGCGGTGACTAGAATTCAGACGAACGAGAGGAGACGAGTCGACAGGACTTGGATTGAGCAAACAGTGCCAAATGGGGCATCTCAATCCCCGAAACCTGTTCGCTAAACTGGCGTGTGCAGCGCTACCCAGCAGCTTGCGATGACGTCTGCAGCGCTCGCTTGGCGCCCCTGGCCCCTGGTCGATAGCGTTGCCCAGCCAACAATCGCCAGGGGTTGACTTGCGCCAGCTCCTGGGCGCGCTGGTTGCGACGCTGCGCCGCGCCGAATCAGAAATTGCCATGCGACAAGAGCTGAACACGGCAGAAGCAGTCTGCAATCATCTCGTCCCGGATTTTCACTCCTGCATGTCCGTGCTGCAGAACCGTTCCCCCGGATCCAGCCTCCCAAAGTCCTCGCGACCCTTGGTTGCGCACGAGAAACGCACCAGTTGACCACCTAAATTCCACCACACCGACATCAGACGATCCCAACTCTCCTTTGCGACGATAGACACCGCGACGAAAAGTACACCAGAAAATAAAGGTCATGCCTCGCTCCCCCTCCCGCCCCCGTCACAGCTCCCGCTCCCAATCCCGCCGCCCCGACCGCGACCGGGACAGAGACAGAGACAGGGACCGCGACCGCGAAAGAGACCGCCGCCGCCGCCGCACCCCCTCCGCGCCCGCTCCACCTCCCGACGACGATGACGCCTCCACCCCCTACCACGCCCGCCGCCGCGACCAGCGCCGCTCCCGCCGTCCCAGCACCACCGCCCGCGACGCCTACCCAACCTCCGAAAGCACCTCCTCCCAGAGCCAGGGTCTGTCGGCAGCTGCGCTAACCCAGCTCGAGCGCGAACAAACCCGCGCCGGCGGTGGTGCGAGGCGGGAGCGGGACCGGACAAGGGAGAGGGAACGCGAACGGGACAGGGAAAGGGAGAGGGAAAGGGAGCGGGAACTGGAAAGGGAAAGAGAACGGGAACGCGAGCGCGGCGAGCGCGAAGCCCGCCGCGCCCGCCGGCGCGAACAGGAACGCGAACGCGAGCGGGGGCGGCACACAGCGCGGGAAAAGGGGCGCGGGTACGAGGTCGTCGATGTCTCGCCCACCCGGGAGGGGTTTACACGGGGCAAGGGGAGGGGGTATGAGGCTGTGGATGTCTCGCCCACCCGGGAGGGGTTTACACGCGGGAAGGAAAGGAGGAGGAAAGGGGGGCGGGTGGTGAGTGGGGCGGTGTTAGAGGAGGGGAGGGGTGGGAGTGGCTGGGCGAGGTTGAGGGGGGGGTGGGGGAGCGTGGATAGTCAGGGGAGGGAGAAGGGGAGGGAGAAGGACGTGGGGGGGAAGCGGCCGTGGTATAAGCAGAAGAAGAAGCTTTGTGAGTGCTTGATGGTGATGGGGGCGAAGAGAGGGTGTTGCTAACTGGCTGCAGGGATACTCATCGGGGTGTGCACGGTGCTGCTGATTATCATTATCATCGTCGCGGCAGTGGTGGTCCCAAAGGCCGGAGGCGGGGAGGAGAAGCGTGACGACGGGGGCAACAACGACGACGGCGGCGGCGACGGAAAAGATGGCCTGGCTGGGATATCCGCCGGCAGCATACCCCAGGGCGCCCCGTCCTGGTTGAACCCCTTCGTCTGGCAGGACACGGCCGACTTCAACCTTACCTACACCAACGCGACCGTCGGCGATCTTCCCCTCATGGGCCTAAAGACAAAGTGGGACGACTCGGCAAAAGCAAACGAACACGTGCCAGCCCTCGGCGAGCCGTGGGGCGACTACGCGAAGCGGCCCGCGCGGGGCGTCAACGTCGGCGGCTGGCTCTCGCTCGAGCCCTTTATCACGCCGTCGCTCTTCAACTACGACCTCAAGCTGGGCATCGTCGACGAGTACAACCTCTGCAAGTACCTCGGCTCGCGCTGCGAGAGCGTTCTCGAAAAACACTACGCGACCTTTGTGACCGAGGATACGTTCCGGCAGATCCGCGACGCCGGGCTCGACCACGTGCGCATCCCCTTCTCGTACTGGGCCGTCCAGACGTACGCGGGCGACCCGTACCTCTTCCGCACGTCGTGGCGGTACCTGCTGCGCGCGATCGAGTGGTGCCGCCGGTACGGCCTGCGCGTCAACCTCGACGTGCACGGCCTCCCCGGCAGCCAGAACGGGTGGAACCACAGCGGGCGGCAGGGGCCGCTGAGCTGGCTCAACGGCACCGACGGCCTGCTCAACTGGCAGCGCTCGCTCGACATCCACGACCGGTTGTCCAAGTTCTTCGCGCAGCCGCGGTACAAGAACGTCATCAGCCACTACGGGCTAGCCAACGAGCCCAAGATGACAATGCTGCCGTCGCAATCCGTGTTGGCATGGACGTCGGACGTGTACGACCTGGTCCGGAAGAACGGCGTCTCGGACGCCGTCATCGTCTTCGGCGACGGCTTCCGCGGGCTGCATAACTGGCAGGGTGAGCTGACTGGGCTCCGCAACGCGGCGCTCGACGTGCACCAGTACGTCATCTTCAACACGAACCAGATCGTCTTCAACCACTCGGCCAAAGTGCGGTACGCGTGCGCGGGTTGGACGGAACAGACGCTGCAGAGCATGGACCGGGCGACGGGGTTCGGGCCGACGCTCGTGGCCGAGTGGTCGCAGGCCGACACGGACTGCGCGCGGCACCTGACCAACGTCGGCTGGGGCAACCGGTGGACGGGCACGCTGGTGACGGCCGACCCGGCGGGCGACGTGACGACGCCGCGCTGCCCGGCCATGGACCATACGTGCAGCTGCGACGGGGCCAACGCGCCCGCGAGCCGGTGGAGCGCCGCGTACAAGCAGTTCCTGCTCATGTTTGCCGAGGCGCAGATGTCGAGCTTCGAGAAGGGGTGGGGGTGGTTCTACTGGGTGTGGGATACCGAGGATGCGTGAGTGCTCTCCCGATGCCGTCTGTTCCGTGTTTCCGTCGTCGTCGGCCGAGTCTAGATGCTGACCGTTGCTCCCTTGTCAACAGACCGCAGTGGAGTTACAAAAAGGGGCTCGAGGCTGGTGTTCTCCCGGCCAAGGCATACGAGCGGAGTTTTGACTGTGATCTGTCCAAGATCCCGAGCTTTGCGGATTTACCCGAGAACTATTAGACGAAGGGAGGTCATCTGTTTGGGTTTGCTCGGCGTTTTCGGAGTTTGGGTGGCCTTGATACTTTGGAGCGAGCATGGGTGACGATGGATATCTGGTGGCATAGAGGGTGGTTGCAGAGAGAATCCCACTCAGACACATGTTGCGAAATTTGAAGCACACATTGGAGTTTGATGCAGAACACACAAGGTTTTAAGCCATGGATTTGACGCGCAGAATAGGGCAGGTGCCTTGCCGCTTGTAGATGGCCCCAAGTGATGACGCACTGGCTAAATCGAAGCTAACTTGTTTCAAAGAGAATTCCTCTCTTGGACACAGCTCCCGTTTGTCTCTTTTGCAACTCCATTTCCTCAGCATCAAATCTTTCAACAGATCCATGATAACCACGTCGCTCGGAATATCCGACGGAAACAAGGCGGGAATACCGAAGGGCCTAACCTGGGCTTACTCGAAAAGCCAAGCATGTTGCACCGCGCTCGGCCGAGATGCCATCGCAGCGAAACCCCGAGGGTGACGCATCGACCCAAGATCTCACAGCTTCTGCAAGACATTGTCAAGCAGCGTCAATCCCGCGAACCCGGCTCGCGTAAGCAGCGCAATTGGGGGCCAGCAGCAATTAACACCGCTTCCAGAACCAACATACATACAGGCCAGATTAGGCAGTTTGTCCAGCACTCGTACAGGCGCACTCGTTACTCATTCGTCTCGAGATCCAGAGCAGGGATCGTGGGGCGCCGAGTTTGCGAGGGGACGTTGGCCCACAGCATTGCAGTCTCCCGTCCCTCGCCGACCTCCAAAACCGGGGACGGGCTGCTGTGACCCACGTGCATGTGCCGTCGACGGCGGCACTCCACATCCGCTCGCCTCCGCTTCTCCTCCATCGCCAACACCTGCTCGCCATTGGCGGGATGCCCTTTTGCAGGTCCAGGACCCCGGCCCATGCAGCGGCCATGCCACCATGCCACCATGAATAAGCCAATATCCTGGTTGCTGGTTTTCTCTGGTGAGCAAGGGAAAGGGTTTTTCCCCCATTCTAAGAGGGACTCGCAGCAATCTCGCCGCCCGCGACCCTGATTCCCATCGAAGGCCCCTGGCTCGTCCAGTTTGCAGGATGGGTCACACGCAACAACCATCGCTTGGGGGCCAGATGGTGACAAAAAAGGGACTCAATGGCAAGGCAGACAGGGTTGTGCTGCTGCTTGCTGCGCGACGAGGAGCATCCACCGCGAAAAATTACCGGTTCCATCCAGCAGAGTTTTGGGACGACTGGTTTTCACTAACGCCGACCAAGGGGGACTGGGGGAGGGAGGGACCCCACGAATCCATCAGTCATCACTGACCACAGTCACAACGAGCCTCCCATCCAACTCCATCCGTGCTCGGAGATCGAGACTAGCAGAGAGGCCAAGGCCGTTAATAAACGGCATGGCACCCCCGTCTGCAGTCTGCTGCTGTTCATCATGGCTTGTTTCTTCGTCGACGTCCGTGCGTGTTGTTTACACGACCTTTGTGAAGTTGTCAGGAATATACCACCCATCCCACACACACATACCTGGTGACGTCCAAGCTCCTCCTGCCTGGGTCCCCTCCCCGTCTCCTTGGCCGTCCTCCCTCGGCCTGAGATACCCCGAGGACCCCTGGCCTCCAAATAAACACCCACCCCGAACCCCCCATACCACACAACACCATGACCGAAGTCGACGAAAAGGAGCGCCAACAGGCCAGCTCCCGCGCCAGCCCCAACCCAGAGCACTCAGACGGCGAGACGGCCACCACCCTCGCCCCCGGCGCCGCGAGCCACCCCACTTCGGTCACCAGCAGCCCAGACGACGACGACGACGAGAAGGCGGGCTTCGAGCCCATCCGCCCGGCCCCCTCCCAGCCGCGCCGCCTCAGCATCGACACCCTCTCGACCCTGCGGCGCGAGCGCTCCAACAATGGCTGGGGCGTCGACGACATCGAGAACGATGCGGCGGCCGCCGCCGCGGCTGCCGGTGTGGGCGCCGCCGGCCCGGAGAGCCAGCCCGCGCCCGAGTTCGACCCGTTCGAGGTCGGCTGGGAGAATGGTGACGCCGACGAGATGTGCCCGCGCAATTTCCCCACCTGGCGCAAGTGGTTGATTATTGTTATCACCAGTGTCGGTTCCGTCTGCGTGTGTGTGGCCTTCCCCCTTGCCCCTTGATCTACCACGGAATGTCAACTGACCACTCCCCGTTCCCAACAGAACCAACGCCTCCGCCTCCTACACCGCCACCTACGCCCAAATGAACGCCGAGTTCGGCACCAGCCGTATCGTCGCCACGCTCGGGCTGTCCACCTTCGTGCTGGGCATCGCGCTGGGCCCCTTCTGGTCCCCCCTCGCTGAGTTCTACGGCCGCCGGCCCATCTACCTCTGCTCCTTTGCGGGCTTCATCATCTGGCTGATCCCGTCCGCCGTGGCAAAAAACATCGAGACCATGATCATCGCGCGCTTCTTCCAGGGGTTGGCCGGCAGCGCGTTCTTGTCTGTTTCGGGCGGTACCGTGGGGGATCTGTTCACGCGCGACACGATGCTCGCGCCCATGGCGATTTTCGCGCTGGCGCCGTTTATTGGGCCGAGCACGGGTCCGTTGGTGGGGGGGTTGATTAACATGTATACCGGCTGGCGGTGGACGCATTATGTGTTGTTGATTTGGGCGGGGGTGTTGTTCGTGAGTATCGCGTTGTTTGTGCCCGAGACTTATCGTGAGTTGCCCCCCCTTTTTGCTTCGGTGGTGAGGGTTCGGGTTGGCGTTCACCCTGGACCCAGGTTCAGGGGGTAAACAAAACAAAAGGGGTTCACGGCAGCATCACTAACCCCCCGCAGACCCCGTCCTCCTCGCCCGCAAAGCCGCCCTCAAGCGCGCCCAAACCGGCGACGACCGCTGGCGCGCGCCCATCGAGAAAACCACCAAATCTGTCTCCAAGACAGTCGCCTACGCCCTCCTCCGCCCCTTCCAGATCCTTCTCTTCGAGCCCATGGCCGTCGTCCTCAACATCTACACGGCCGTCCTGCTCGGCCTGCTGTACCTCTTCTTCGGCGCCTTCCCGCTCATCTTCCGCACCAACCACGGCTTCAACCTGTGGCAGGTCGGCTTGACCTTTATGGGCCTGCTCGTAGCCATGGTGATTGCGTGTCTGACGACGCCGTTCTGGACGGGGCTGCGGCATCGCATGGTAGCCAAGAGGTTGAGGGAGACGGGCGTGCTGAAGGATGAGCCCGAGGACCAGCTGCCGCCGGTGATCTTTGGGGCGCCACTCATTACGGGGGGGCTGTTCTGGTTTGGGTTTACGACGTACCCGGGGATTCATTGGATCGTGCCGATTATTGGGTCGGGGTTTTTTGGTCTTGGGTGAGTCCAACCCCAACCCTCCATTATTCTTCCACTTCCCCCCTTGGGTGTACAAGGTGAGAGAGGGAGCGAGTCAGAGAGGGGGAAGGACAGTGAGGCGTCAACCTGGCGGATCACGGGCTCCATCCAGATCGAGGCGGCGATGGCGTTGTGTGCGACTCTGGGCCGTACACACCTACCTATGCGCGACCGTCTCACAGGCCGGAGAGTTTTCCTTCCCTGCTTGGGTTCCGCCAAGCCAGAAGCTGCCAGGAAACGCAGTGGTCGCTGTCCTCCCCCTATCCTGTTTCTCCCTTTCTCTGTCCCCACCCTCCCGGGTTACTCTCGATCTCCTTCTTTTCCTTCTTGTGCCTATCCGACGTCCGCGAGCCTCATGTCGTTACCTGCCGCTAACCGTTGTGACCGTCGCACAGGATGTCGCTCGCTTTTACAGGAATCTTTACCTTTCTGGTGGGTGTAACCCCGTCCCCTGCGGAGCACAGACACGCATCTCCCCCCTTCCCCTACCCCCCTTTGTCCCCCCCCTGCCCGCCCGGGCTCGCGGCTCTGGTAAGCCGGCACCGGTACGACGGCAGGATTTGGATGGAAGAGGCAGTGACGGAGAGAGGAGCCTTGCTGATACGAGTTTTGTCCAGGTCGACGCCTACCCACGGTACGCAGCGAGTGCCCTGGCGTCCAATGCCCTGGTTAGGTGCACATTTGCAGGTATGGTGAACCCCCTTTTGAAATTTGGGTTTGCCGAGCTGGATTTGCTGACTTGTCCACAGCTGCCTTCCCTCTCTTCGGCGTCCAGATGTACGAAGCTCTGGGATTCCAGTGGGCCACAGGCCTCGTCGCCTTCGTCACGCTGGCCCTGATGCCGTTCCCATACATCTTCTTCCGGTACGGCAAGAGGATCCGGGCCAGGAGCAGGTTCGCGACAGCCAGCTAGAGGAGAGGAACAACAAGAAGCGTGGGGGCATATCGAGGTGGAGACGTGGGAACACCCGTCTGAGACCAGCCCAATGATGGAAACAGACGTGTCCCAAGGCTGCAGCGCAGCGAGCTCGGCTGTGATCTGCGTGGCAGCATCGGCATGGGGATCTGCGCCGGGGTAAAGGGGACAGGCCATAGCAACCGGATGGGGGCAGCCGGACATCGTGACGAGATGACTTGACGACTTGGGCGCGCGCGCCCCTTTCCCCGCCAACCATCGCCAGACAACCCTGCCGGAAAGGGCTTGTGTCATGGCGCGGGGTTGGATGGTTGCTCAAGCCTGGCATCGGATGCGTCGGAGGTCTGGGGCTAGGTACGGAGACGGCCTGGGGCAAGCAGTTGGCTTCTGGGTCTGGACCTCGAGGTCGAGCGGTTGGTCGTCCTCTGGTCGTCCTGCCGCAGACATGGGTAGCGAGTAGGGCCCGGGTGGTGGTGGGCATGGTGGCAGCCGAAAAGGAGCGGAGGCAGCGGAGAGCAGTGCGCTCCATGGATATCATGCGTCTCTCCACCAGCGCAGATTCTTGATGATATGCCGCTGGCAGGCACGGGCTGTTTTGGATGGGCGCGTCACTCAAGCACGGTGGACGCCGCCATTCATGGATGAGTCGAGGTGAAGAAAAAAGACAGATAAAATAATACGACTGGTCTGATGATCACCACTGAGAGGCTGCCTGTCCACTGCCGATGCCTGCCTGCATCACGTTGAGTGCTGCGAGATGCTCTCCAGCGCCTGAGACAGCACTGTCGTCGTGCTTGCTGTTTCCTGGGGGTGGCCGTTTTTGTCATGAGTTGCAGCAACACAAGCATGCCAGGGATCCAGAAATATTCCCGCCGCTCCCCGACAGGAAATGTCTTGGGGCGGGCCGGCATGTCAGCCGTCTTGTGCGAGCCTGGAGCCTGGAGACTGGGCCTGGAAAGGTGTTGGGTTGGGGCTCGGCGGGCGGTGTAAAAAACAGGGATATTCTCTCGAAGACAAGGGCCTCGGTTGATGAAAGATTTTGCGGGCAGAGCCGGGGTTGGTTAGTTTGCCGGCCGTTGGCAGTCAATGCATGAGGCCAACAAGCAGCCACGAGCTCCATTTGGTGACGGCAAGGAGACCAGAAGAGAAGAGCAGTTGCATGCACCAAAACGCAGGCGTCCCAAGCGGGCAAAAGCTGACAGGCGTGGTCTGACCTCGGTCTGCATCGCCTCAGCTTGGCCTGGCATCGTGTCACCGGTACGTACTCTCGAGACCCCTCCTCCGTCCAAGACACCCCCCAACCAACCAAGACTCCAATCCAAGACCCTGTTTCTCGTGTCTCCAACTTTTTTCCAGCTTGGAAGCGGACGGGTTGGGTTGGGGTTCAGACCGTTCGCTTGGGGTCTCGGGGGGTCCTTGTCTTGCCGCCGGGGCCACCCTACAATCTGTGCGGCGGGGCAGGCCAAGGAAGAAAGAGAGACAGCGAGACAGACGACCACATGCTAGAAGTGCGCCGCCGTCGGGTATTTTCTCGAGGAGGCCTTCCCGTCCCCATACCCGAGCGTGGCAACCAATGGTGACTCGGCCCCGGCTCTCGGGCGAGGCGAGGCGAGGTGAGAAGGGGCCAGAGGAAGCAGGATGCACTTTGCAGGGCCAAGGACGAGGATCCATGAAGGGGAGTGCTGCAGTCCCCACTGCCGGCCCGCATGCGTTGGGAGAGTGAGGATGATGGTGATGCTCATGTTGCGAAACGGTGGCCAGAATTGCTGCTGCTGAAAGTCCAAATTGACTTGCATGCAGCTGAGCCCGGTCGTGCACACGTACAACGATGCCAATGCAATATATGTCTGCTCCGGCTGGGATGAGGGGGAGAGAGATGGGGACGGGCTGGACGACGGAATGCCATATTCAGAATTGCGTGCTGTCGTGCTGCTCTGCTGTGCGCGTGCCTGGGCTGGGCTGGGCTGGGGTTGGGGTTGCAACTTGCAAGCCGCGAGTGATGCGAGAGGCGCAAAAAAAACCCCGCAGTCCCGTCAGTCCCTGGACGGCGGGAAGAATCCCTGAGTGGCAGGAATTGAAGGCAGGGGGCGCTCTCGCTTCTCGCCCGTCGACGACTACCTAGCTCGGTTCAACTGACAGTCTTCGCCGCGGCAGCGGGACAGGAAGCACCATCTGCAAAGATTGAGCTTGGTAACTAGCTGCTCTGCTCTGTCTGCGCTTTGACCCGAGCGCTGACATCCTCCCCTCCTTCACCTCTCCCCATCACAAAAAAAAACAAAAAAAAACACGACGACGCGGCGGAGAGGCATGAGATGGGCCACCTGGGAAGGCGTGCGCATGACCCTCCAGCCTCTCTCGCCCAGTTCCCAGCTAGCGCGTCTGACTCCCCCACACCCTCGATAGTGGCATTGAATCTTTGACGACTGGATCCTGGGTCTTGGGATCCCGGGTCCATCTGATTTTCACCCCACCTCGCCGTTTCTTGTCTTGGTCTTGCGCCTTGTTCTGCCTGCCCGATCCCGGTGACTGGCCTGGCCTCGACATCCCACACGCGCACTGCCCGCCCACCGCGATTGCTTTTCTCGGTCCCAGCGCCGCACACTCTCGACCTTCCCAGCGACTCAGCGGCGACATCTGCGAGTGGCGAAAGCAAATTCCGGAGATTGCGACTACGACGACGCTCACGGACAGCGAGGAAGACGGAGACGGAGACGAAGACGGAGGAGAGGACCGATCCTGGTGGACGTGGTCCAGGAAGAGAGCACGGGAACGAAGGACGAGGACGAGCAGAGCAGAGCAAGCAGAGCAGAGAGAGAGAGAGGAAGAGCTGCGGGGGATGTTGTTGGTCAACCTCATCCTCGGCCGTGCGAATCGCTGAACACCACCGACCACCCCCATCGTCAACAACAAGCCACCCGCTTCGACGTCCCGCATCCGCACCACTCAATTGACCCCTCGACCCCTCGCACCCCTCCCTCCCCCGTCGGCCTGAACGCCGGCCACAGCGACCCCCTCCCCTGCTTGCCCCCCGACCGACGCCAGCGCCAAGGGTCCGCGCAACCACAGAGTGGACGGCTAGTTGCAGGTTGAATGCCTTCCTATCACTCCTGTGCGACGCGCACTTGCCAGCGCTCGAGAGCTTCCCCGGACCGCGCGAGTGCTCTATCCGCTGCCGCGTGACGCGACCGCCGCCCTCTGCGAAACCGCACGCACACCTCCCCTCCCTCAACGGCCCCAGCTTCCGTTCGTTCCGCCCGGACGGTGGCGCGCCCGTCGCACAAGGACAACCTCTCCGATTTCCCCGAGCCAATTGGCACCACCGCCAGCGCTGCTGCTGAGAATACGGGACAGCCGCTTCGTCGCTGTGTATCGGGCCTCGTCAGCAGGCACGAGAGAGCTGCCTCTCTGGCCCCCCTCCCACCCCTCGCCCTCGCCTCCCCCCTCTGGCTGGAGAACCGGCGATCAGCACCTGATATTGGCGGGAGGCCGCAGGGCCACAGAGTAAAGAAGGAAAGGCCGGAGAGCCACCAGGAGAGCCACTGGGAGCCGTTGATGCTGCATCCGGCCTCGCAAAGAGCCTCCCCGCGCCGCTGCTGCCCCTTGCCGCCCGCTTCGACGCCTTCGCCATCCACCCACCAAGGCCGCGCCCTCAGCTCGCCAGCTCCCCTGCCCTGACCCCTCGAGCGACCTGCAGCGCCAATCACTTGCCCTGCTGGTGCCACTGCTGTGATATTTGCTGCAGGCCACTTCAGGCGTGTCCATTCCTCTACCCTCGCCCCCCCCTCCCCCCCTTTCGAGGAGGCCCCATCCCGGAGCCGAACCTGGCTTGGTTCGACCTGGGCGTTCCTGCATTGGCCGTCCTGTCAGTCCCCCAGTCGGGCCGTATATAAGCCAGGGCCTGATGCCGGAAGACAGCGGGCATTCCGGGCCAGAGGCCTCGGGTGCCATGTCCGAGAGTGACAACGAGTACGACGAGTCGGAAATGCTCGTCAAAGAGGAGGACGGCAGGATGGGCGACCCAAGTGGTGGCTCGGCGGGACCTGACGCCCCCAGCGAGCCCAAGAAAAAGTATGACCCGAAAGATCCAAATCGTACTCGCAGGAAGAAGGCCAGGCGCGCCTGCTTTGCTTGCCAGAGGGCCCATCTCACGTGTGGTAAGTAAAGAGAGCTTTACCCCTTTTTCGTGTCGGCTTTTCTCCCCCTTCCAGTGGCGTCGAGCTCAGGGGGAGGGGAGTCGGAGTGGGAGGGTGGAGGGGACGGTGTGATGGGAAGTTTTCCGTGGACGCCTCCTTCCCCTCTTTCCCCTTTCTGGTTCTCCGATGTCGTGATGGAGGGTGGACCGGTGTGCCCCGCAGACCTCCCGTTTTTCTAACCTGCTCTTTAGGCGACGAGAGGCCATGCCAGCGGTGTATTAAGCGCGGGCTGATGGATAGCTGCCAGGATGGCGTGAGGAAAAAGGCCAAGTATCTCCACGATGCACCGCCCGAGGCCCTGAGGCCGGTCTTGGGCCCCAACTACAACCCGAGCCCGACAGCGTCCTCGTCACGGCAGAATGGCCTGCGCCATCCGAGCATCTCGACCTCGGAGGCATCCTCGACTGCAGGGACCTTCTTCTCGCAGTCAACCGCCACGCAGTTCCCCCTCTTTTCTGCCGCGCAAACCCCGATCGGGACCATGGCCGAGAACCTCCCCTTTGGAAGCCAGCAATCGCCCGTGTCGCCATCCTTCCAGACAGGCGCCAACCCGCAACTACGCGCCATGACGGTACCCCAAGTGTCGAGTCCCATGACGAATTTCGGGGCGCTGCCCTTTGATCCGAGCGATCCCAACATCTTCAACTTCAACCTCGAGGGACTCAACTTTGGCAGTCAATATGGCGCCCTGGAATTCGGCATGCTTGGCCACATGTCGTCGGGTGCCGCCGAAACGCCGCCGCAGGAGGGTGCGATGCCGAGATCAGCGAGCGGCAGCATCAACTTTGGGCCGGGCGTGTTTGGGGGGAGCCAGTTTGACAAGGTGTACGAGGGCAACATCCTCGACGGCTTCCTCGGCCTCGAGGCCAACCCCAACGGCGTGTACTCGCAGGGAAACCTGCAACACGGCCTGCCACACGCCTACGCGATCGCAGCCGGTCCGACCAGTGTCCAGAGCCCGAGCACTGACAACAACAGCCCGCAACCGACCACGCTCCCCTTTGACGGCTCTCCCACCATGGCGACGTATCCGACGACCCCAGGGGCGGGCAAGCCGACGAGCCAACAACGACCCACCACGAGACAGGCCAACGCCCTCGGAAAGCTGGCGCCGCACACAATCCTAGGGAAGCGCCAACGCGACCCCTCGTTCATCTACGACACAGTTAAAGAGCCGTTCGGATACGTTAGCAGCTTCCACAAGCTCTTCCAGCTTATCCAGAGCCGGTTCACGGCGGCCCACACGTCGCGCATTGCAAAGTCGCTGGCGAGCATCCGCCCGTCGCTGCTGGCGTCCACCCGCAACCTGACGCGGCAGGACTTAGTGTTCATGGAAAAGTACTTCCAGCGCTCGCTGTTCGAGTACGAGGAGTTCATGCACCAGTGCTCCAGCCCGACCCTCGCCTGCCGCCGGACGGGAGAGGTCGCGAGCGTCAACAAGGAGTTTACCGCGCTCACCGGGTGGACGAAGGATGTCCTGCTAGGCAAGACGCCGAACCAGAACGTCAACCTGGGCGGCACCGCGCCGGCCAATGTCGGGCAAAAGAACCGCCTCGGCTTGACGACCCCGCGCCTCAAGACGCTGACCCCGGACATGCTCGGGGCAAGCGACGGGTCGCAGCCCGTGTTCCTCGCGGAGCTGCTCGACCACGACAGCGTGGTCGAGTTCTACGAAGACTACTCGCAGCTGGCGTTTGGCGACAGCCGCGGGCACAAGACGCGCAAATGCCGGTTGCTGAAATACCGCACGCCGGACAAGGAGGGTGCCGGCAGCGGTGGCGCGGGAGGAGGGGCAGCAGGGGGCGGAGAGGCCAACAACGTCGCCGAGGAGCGGCCAACGCCGCAAAAGGACCCACGGAATAGTATTCTGAGCAACCGGGTGGCCAAGATCGACGGTGAGCACGGCATCTCGAAGCTCGGGCGCGACGGCAAGCTCGAGTGCAGCTACACGTGGACCATCAAGCGGGACATGTTTGACATGCCGATGCTGTTTATCATCAACGTAAGTACGTCAACTTTGTCATCCTTGTGACCAGCGGGGCGGTTTTCACTGACTACAGCTGGCAGTTCCTTCCGTGCTATTACCGCAACCACAACCAGCTGGCGGTGTGAAGGGCGCGTCGTCGCCGGGTGGGCATTCCGGGTGGGAAAATAAAAGGAAGCGCAAAATGGGGCATTGACGGTGTCGGGCTGGGTTTGAATTCAGATACCTTACCACATGAGTGTTTTTTGGGGGAATATTTTGGGGTTATTTTATCATTGGGGTGTAGCGGGGATGGGTATGCATTGTTTGTTCAATTCATGTTCCGTTCCTCGGTGGTGAAACGTGTACTCGCTCGGTATAACTGCGCTTGCTCTCAACATCCAACCCCCTCCATCCACCACCATCCCCCCCCTACAGCCGTTCCCCCTTCCACCCCCTCCGGATCCCCTAGTTCCCCTCCCCCTTCACCTCCTCCTCGAGCGGCCTCACCAACCACTCCCCCTCCAACTCCCCCTCCTTCAAAACCCTCACCCCCTCCCCGGGCACATCCACCTCAACCTCAACCCCTTTCGGCGCCCACCCCTCCCGCGCCAGACTCCTCCTCGCCACCTCACAGTCCATGTTAATATCCGCCACGAGCGCCTCCAGCCCACTGTAGTCCAGCTCCTTCCGAATAAACCCCACAATCAGCAACCTCATCTCGACGCCGTAAAAATCCGCCCCAAACTTGTGCAACACATGCACCTCGGCCGAGCGCACCGTGTTCTTGTAGAACGGGTTGTACCCGATCGACATGACCATCGGGAAGACCGCAAAACCGTTCTGCTTCCCCTCGACGAAATCCGGGTGGGAGGCGGGGAGGTGGAGCGCCGCCCAGCCGAAATAGACGCCTGATTCCGCGGAGGAGATCCACGGAGTGAGAGCGTCGGACACGGGCAGGTTGGCGGTCGGGATCCCGAGCTCTTTGGAGCCGCGGCCGAAACCGCTGATGACCTGGCCGGACATTCGGAAGGGGTAGGGTGCGGAGGGGCCGGAGGGGGTGCCGATGAGGAGGGGGCGGTTGGGAGAGGGGGATGCCATTTTGGTGGTGATGAGGGTTGGTTTGGAGGGGGTGTCTCACGGGGGTGGTGATGTTGTTGGTTCAGTCCCTTGAGTGGAGAGCGGTAGGTGTGGATGGGTGGGTCGAGAGGGGTTGGTGGTGGTGAAAGGCGGTTGATTTAAAGATGAGGTTGAGTTTGCCTCGAGTGAGAAATAAGAGCGAGTGTGTGAGCCGGTCTCGGGAGCGTGCGTGTGTTGCTGACACTGGCCGAGGCGGGATTGGGATGGAACCGGAGTGAAGTCCTTCGATGGCGGGGTAGTGGGGTAGTTTGTTGCCGCCTGCTCAGGGGAAAGCGGAAAGGGGTCCAAGGGGTCTCAGCGATAAGATAAAGGGGAAAGGGGCACTGTATGCGCAGTGGGTTGGGCCGGTCTTAAGTGCCCCTGAGCCGCTGGAAGGCCCGGCCCTCGGCCTGGATCATTGTCCGATCTGACAGCGCAAATGAAGCCATCATCAAGAACCTCAAACTCGAGGTGAAGAGCAAGAATAGATGGGAAAAAAGTCTCAAAATATAACATCCAGCGCATGGTATCCATAGATCAAAGAAAACAAACACCCCCCACTGAAGTCCCCATTCATTACAGCCCCTGATCTAGCCAAACCCCCTCCCACATCCCACCCCCAACCCACGCTCTACTCCTTCCACTCGGTCCGCCCCAACCTCACGATATCGCTCTGCTCCAGCACCCAGTACTTCCCCGGCGCCTTGCCCTCGGCCGCGATCTTGGCCGCGTGCACCGCTGCGCGCCCAATCACTTCCGCCTCCTGCGCGAACTTGTCCTGTATGCCAATCCCAAACAGCCGTCCCACCCCCTTGGCAAACCCCGTCATGAGCGGCCCGCCCTGGTGCGCCACCTCGCGGTCGCCCAGGATGAGCCCCGGCCGAAGGATAATGGCCGTCTCGAACCCAAGCCCCTCGACTGTGTCTTCCACCCCGCGCTTCATCTGGCTGTAGGGCGCCGCGTTGCTGAACATGCCCCTGGTGCCGGCGCTCGAGACAAAGACAAAGTTGCGCACGCCGGCCTCCTTCGCCGCCCGCGCCAGCTCCACGTTGAGGTCGTGGTCGATCTTCCACTGGTTGGCGATGCCGCCGGCCTGCGCGCGGGTGGTGCCCAGCGCGGAAAAGACGGTTGAGGGCACCGGGCTGATGGCGGAGAGCCGTGCCGCCCACTGTGTCGAGTCTGCCTCGACGGTGGCCTGTAAGGTTGGACCGGTCGCCTTGGGCGCCCGCCGCGAGATCGTGTGCACCGCGCTGATGGAGCTGTCGGCGAGCAGCGTGCTGAGGATGTAAGAGCCGACGAGGCCGGTGCTGCCAATGACGAGGTTGGAGGTCATGGTGAGTTGTGTTGGTGAGACTAAGGGGCTGTTGTTGTTGGTGGTGGGTTGTGGTTGTTCTTGGTGGTTGGTGGTTGTTGTTTTTGGTGGTGGTGGTGAAAAAATATGGATATGATGATGGAGCTTTTAGACAGATGGTCGAGTTGGCGTTCGTGTTACTATATAAGTAGGTAGGCAGATTGTAGCTTGTCTCCCAAAAAGAACCTGTCAAAGACACGCCTGGGCCTCTGATCTAAACATCCGTCGATGATGCACACGATAATTAAGGTTCTTTGGGTGTTGAGTCAGCCCTCGATGCGAGTGCGAGCGCATCCAATGCAGGCTGCTGCAGGCGCTGAAGGGACCAGGAACATCCCGACCGGACCATCATCAGGCCGACCGCCGCCGGCAATACACCAATACAAACGCCCCCTTGCCGATTGCGACGCATTCGAACCGAGACGGCCTCGGCCGAATTGTGGGATTGCGGCATTCGCACTCGGCCGGAGCCGTCAGCCAGCATTTCAATGGGAATGTGTCGGCATGCCGTGTCGTCTGCAATGTCGACTGCAATGTCGACTGCGATGCCGTCATGCTGCGATGCTTGGGACGCCCGCGGAAACACCTTTGAAATGACGGATTAACGAGGAGCTGGAGGTTCCATCCAGACCTCTGTCCACACTTGACCCTAACCCTGGTCTGGATGTACTGTTGCCCCTGGAGCCAAGCAGTGTCACCACCAAAAAAAAAAAAAACTCGGGCCAATCCAACAACCCCACCATCACCACCCCCTCCAAGCACCCATTCACCCCGACGGAGCAACTCCCCTCCACGCCCACCTCACCCAAACACCCAACCCCCCAAAACTCAACCATGGCGACCACAACCCCTCCAAGCCCGGGTACGTCCCCCGCTCCAAACACCCTCCCCTACTCCCCTACCCCGACCCCGACCCCAACACTAACCCACGATGCTCGACCCAGCAACCTGCCAAACCAACTTTGAACAAGCGGTCGCCCTCTCGCTGAACCTCTGGCCCGCCCTCACCCTCGCCGTGCAAAATAACTGGGGCGGGTCCGACTCCCGCGACAAGCGCGACTGGTTCGCCGGCGCGGTCGTCGACCTCTTCGCCGACCTGTCTACCCTCTCCCCAGCCCAGCTCCTCCTCCTCCAACAATCCCAAAACGCGCCCCAATCACAACAAACACAAACACAATCCCAATCCGAATCCACCGACCCCGACCAAGAAGACGTCGAGTCCGTCCTTCTCCAAGTCATGCTCGACGAGTTCGAGGTCAACGTCGACGACGACTCGGCCTTTGAGCTCGCCGAGCAGGTCGTCCGGCTGCGCGGCGAGTGCGTGCGCGGCCGCTTCGACGGGGTCGAGGCGCTGCGGCGGCGGTGGGAGGGCAGCGCGGGCAAGAAGGTGGTCATGAAGCAGGCCGAGAACAAGGACGACGAGGATACGGATTGGGATAGTGAGGATGATGACGATGAGGAGGGTGGGGAAGATGGGGATGTGGAGATGGGGGAGGCGCCACCTGCGTTGGTCAAGGTGAGGGAGGAGCCTGAGGTGGATGAGGATGGGTTTACCAAGGTTACGAGGAAGAAGAGGTAGGAGATGACAGTGAAATGGCGGGGGGCACTCTGGGCTGCAATTTGGGGTTCGCGCTGAGCTGAAAGCGGGAGGCGTGGGAGACACGCACACCCTGTTTGGGGGGTTACATACGGTGACGATGATGATGACGATATGATCACGGGGGAAGAACAAGACGACGGTGAAAACGATCCAACTCCGACCGGCCCAGCCAAAAACGCATAAATCCAGCCTCACTTGGAACGCCCCGGAACATGACCAATGCTGCTGCTGCTACTCCCAGTCCTCCTCGTCGCTGTCGCTGTCCTCGTCGGCGTCCTGCGCGTCCTTGGGGCTGCTGGGCGCCTGGCTGGGCACGCCCGACCGGGCCCCCACCAGGTCGTAGCTCGTGTCGCTGTCCGCTTGCGACTTCTCGTCGTTGGACTTGCGGGGCTCCGACGGCTTGAGGAGGGCGGGCTTGGCGGCGGCGGCGGCAGCGGCAGCGGCAGCGGCAGCGGCAGCCGGCGGGTGGATGGTGGTCGACGACTCGACCGAGCCGGGCTGCTTGGACACCACAGCCTTCTTGCCGGCCTCGCCCTCCGTCTCGTCGTCAGAATCCTCCTCCTCGGACGACTCTTCCTCCTCTTCGGAGGACTCCTCGGACGAGTCCTCGTCCCAGCCGACTTCTTCCTCAGTCGAGGCGGCTGCCACGGTGTTAGCAATAGATCACATCAAAAATGACAGCCCGTGGCTGATAATCCCGGCCACCCACCTTTGAGCAACTCTTTCCTCCGCGCCTCGGCAGTCTCGATTCCGTGCCTGAGGAAATAGTAGCGCTTCCAAAAATCGGCGTACGCAACCTGGTCCGGCACCAGCTTCTCCATGGTTACCCTGAGCTCGGGGTACTTGTCCAAGTCGCCGCTGACGTCAGCCGTCTTCTTGTCGATATCAAACTCCTTGGTCCACGCCTCAAACTCGGTGCCCGTGCCGTCCTTGGTGAAGCTCTCGAGCGACGTGTGGATGACGTGCAGCTGCGCGTCGAACCGCGACGTGTGGATCACGCGCTTGCCTTGCGCGTCCTTGCTCTCAAAGAGCACCGTGCTGGCCTGGTTTTCGGCGGCATCGCCGGTCGGCGGGGCGATGCTGATGGCGTCGCGGAAGAAGTCGCGGAGGTTGGAGCCGAACCGCAGGAGGGCCTCGTCTGCCGCGTCCTCGGCCTTTTGGAGGTCCTTCAGCCGCTTCGCCGCCTCACCCCGCAGACGGGAGAGCACGGTCTCGGAATCCCCAAGCGCGGCCTCGGCGGAGACATCTTTTGCGGCAGTGGGCGTGGTTTCAGAGTTCCCGCCTGCGTCGCCGGACGCCTGGTCGGATGAGGCCGCGGGGGCGGCGGGGGGCGCGGATGTGTTCAGGGATAGCGAGCGGGTGTGGCTGATGATGGACTGGCGCAGGTCGGTGAAGCCTCGCGTGGCGTCCTGCCCCACGGCGGAGAGCTCCTGCTGTGCTTCGCGGTAGACGGACTCGCCCTGGGAGTTGGGAGGGGTCTGGTCAGGACGAGGGGGCGGGCATGGCACGCGACCGAGCGGGAGGTGGAGCGAGTCAACACACCTGCTTCACAACACTTCCCAGGAACCCCCCGATGCGGGCGCCCCAGGGGCTCGAGGAGAAGGCGCGGTAAGCATCCTGCAGGTCGGCGTTGAGAGTGGACTGCGGAGCGGGCGTCTTATCCCCCGACGACGAGTCGGTGTGCTCCTCTGGGAAATTCGATTCTTGGATGTGGTCGTAGGCAATGTCCATCACGGCCGACGTCTGGCGCTAGCGTCTCGATGTTGTTTTCGTACAGCTGCCCGCCGTGCAAGGTGCCTAATATCCGGTCCGCGGGTTCGAGGGCGGTCGGGTGCAATCGCATCAGTCGTGTGCCGTGGTTCGATTTAGGTTGAACAGGGCTCATGCCATCATATCCGGGCGCCCACCGTGCGGGGATGCAGCGCGGTTGGTGGGGCCCTGTAGGCAGGCAGCTGGCAGCTTGAGAGGGGGCAAGCGTGCACGGGCCAGCAAGAATCACCACCCTGCTGTTGGCCTGTCTGTCACTCGCTCATGCTGCTGGCCGACAGCCTGTCCGGCTGCCAATCCAGGCCAGGGACTCTGAAACGGCTGTCGATCAAGGCAGAGCGCGTGTGGAGGGGCAGCAGAGATCCAGACCACACCGACTCGGATATCGAGACTTGGCCCTGGTGTGATTCCAAGCAGCGCCCCTGCCGAGGATTTAGGCAAAACAAGCTCGTGATAACTGTCTGCAGATACCCTCAATCGACCGTCTTTGACAGATGGACAACGGCGAACTGCAGGGTGACAACTCTGCGGGTGCAGCATGCCTGACTCAGCACCCCGCAGCGACACACAGGTACAGTACTCAAGGCACTGGATACCATCCGGTAGGATGTCGCCCACGTGTGTCTTCCGAACTTTTGAGAAGACGTGCCATTGGCAGACCAGGTCGATCCGTGGTGTTGCAAAGCATTCGTCACCCACTTCAACTCACTCTCAGGGTCTCAGGGTCTCTGGGACTCTCGGCAGTCTCCGCGCCTCTGCTGGATTCCACACGCCTCACCCCAGCAGGAAGGGGCTGGGCCAGCAAATCGGCGGGGCAGACACCCAGCTTTATGGAGCCGCGCACAGACAGGGGAGGAGGGGCAGCGGCCAGTCGCCAGCCGCCAGTGGCCGGCTCGCCCAGTCGGCCCAATTCCCAAGCCTTCGATGACGGCTGACAAATTGAGAGGGACATGGGGGCGCCTGGGGAGTCATCGGTGACCCCTCCTGCATCCCCATGCCACCACGCCCTTCCATTTGGCCCGCCCCCCGCCTCGGCCTTGAGATCTTCACGTTTCCGGAGGCGACGGGTCGTATCGGTGCAAGCAGCACACCCAGCCCAGTCAATCCAGTCAATCCCAGGCAGAAAGTCAGGCGAAAAGGCCGCAACTCGTTCAATCCTCCTGCTGTTCTCAGGATTCCCTCGTACCACTGCCACTCACTTCTGCCCGCTAGACCTGACCCGGCCTGGGCCAACCTCCCTCGTCTCGTCTCTGCGTCGCCTCGCCGTTCCAGCCGCCCGCCATCTGTCGCCTGGCCTGGCCTGGCCTGACCTCATCTGCCCTGCCTATCCTTTTGCGCAATCGCGTCGTCCTCGCTGGACCCCTCTGACGTCGTCCTTTTTTCTTCGCCTTCCGTGTCTTCTTTCTTTTGTGCCACTCCCTGCAGTGGCCGCCAGCCTGTCTTCCGCAGACCCCGCTTGAACCTTTGTCTGCTATCGCCTGCCTTGTCTCGTCTGGTCTCGTCTCCGTCTCGGAGGATCCGGAGTTAAACCTCTCTCACCACCGCTATCGCCTGCCTGGCCACCTCTCCTTTCCCCTCCCCAACCCGACACTCGCGCCCACGCCCCTTGGACCGGCATACCCCAACTCCTCTGTCGGGGCTACAAACCCATTCATCCCCCTCCCCCGGATCAGCGTCTTTTCACCATCACCTCTCCTGCGGTGACCGCGGTCCAGCGCCCATTCTCCAAGATGACGTCGTCACAGCAAAAGCCGTTCATGCTGACGCCGCAGCAGCAGACTCTGCTGTTTGCCGCCCTCAATTCCAATCGCCCAGCCACCGGCCCCTCCACCGCCGGCTTCAACATGTCGCCACTGCAGTTCGACGGCTCGCCCGTCCAGGGCGCCGACGGCCTCTCTAGCTTCCAGAATAGCCCGGATCTCGACTACGACTACGACTTTGCCCCCGGCGACTCGAGCTTCGACTTCTCCTTCGACGACGCCAACCAGCCCAAGATGATTGGGGACCTGCCCGGCACCAAGCGGGGGCCCGGCTCCGATTCCGCTGACAACGAGTCGCCCGAGAAGCGAAGCCACCCTGATGATGATGACGACGAGGACGAGAACGGCGGCGCCAAGCGGCGAGAGAGCGAGGAAAAGGTTGCCAAGAAGCCCGGTAGGAAGCCGCTCACCACTGAGCCGAGCTCGGTAAGTTTATCTAGCACACGATACCGTCGGTTGGCCCCCTCCTGGGACAATCGCTGACGCATTCGACAGAAGCGCAAGGCCCAGAACCGCGCGGCCCAGCGGGCGTTCAGGGAACGCAAGGAGAAGCACCTGAAGGATCTAGAAACCAAAGTCCAGGAGCTCGAGAAGCTGTCCGAGGCCGCAAATAATGAGAACGACACTCTCCGTGCCAAGGTTGACAAGATGACCGCCGAGTTGAACGAGTACAAGAAGCGAGTGTCGGTGTTGACCAGCGGCCGCCCCGTACACCAGGGCCCGGCCCACCCCTTCGGCAGCCTCTTCGTCAACAACCTGAACGACGTCAACTTCCAATTCGAGTTCCCCAAGTTCGGCAGCCTTCCGGGTCCTCCGCTCGCCACAGCCAAGAAACCCTCGATCGCGCTCTCGCAGCAGTCCAAGAAGAACAGCCTCGACCAATGGAGCCCCAGCGACAATTCCCATGACGGCATTAGCCCGGGTAACTCGAGCGACCTCCGGAACGGCGCCCACCAGGACCTGGCGAGCCTGACTTCGGATCTCTTCGCCTCTCCCCTCAGCACCGGCGCCGGTCATGGCACCAACGGCTCGTCCGTCAGCGCCGAGTCTCATTACCAGATGGGCGGCGCCACGGCGACGAGCTCCCCGTCTGCCTCGTCCAACTCCAACATGGGCGGTCCCAGCTCTTCGTGTGGCACATCGCCCGAGCCGTTTACTCAGTCGCCCATAGGCTTCAAGCCCATTGACACGCTTTCCACAATTGGGGAGGAGCAGCCGAGTTTTGGGAACCAAGCACCAGGTGAGCACGTCCGGTGAGGCCTGGCCGTCGCCACGCACTAACATGCGTTCAGATCTCGGTCATTTCACTGCCGGTGGCGTTGAAGACTTTACTCAGTGGCTGCCCCAAACGGACTTCCAGTTTGACCCGCAGCTCTTCGGCGGATACCGCGATCCTCAGGAGGGCGTCTTGGCGCAAGGTTTTGATGACAGCTTCTTCAACGACGCCCTTGACGTCGACTTCCTCACTCCATACAACCTCCCAATGTCGAGCCCGGCCGCAGCACCGCCAAAGAAGGATCTCATTGCTCAGATCGACGCCGCCAAGGATGACGACGAACCTGCCCCTTGCAACCAATTGCTCAAGTATCACCAAGTTTGGTACGTTGCCTCCCTGACCCTGAGCACTTCTCATGCAGCGCTAACAGCCTCACAGGGAAAAACTGCAAAACTGCCCCAAGGCACGGTCGGGCGACTTCGATCTGGATGGTCTCTGTGCCGATCTGCAGAAGAAGGCCAAGTGCGACGGAACCGGCCCCGTGGTCAGCGAGGCCGACTTCCAGCACGCCGTCAAGAAGTATCTGTGCAAGGACGAGCAGTCGACCGCCACCGTCGACGCGCTCACCAAGCAGCAGGCAGTCATGCAGTCGCAGTCATGAGCCGGTCAGAACGGCGAAGGCCGCGCTGTAAACTGTGTACAACAATAACAACAGGATGGGCAACAACCGAGGACGCCCTGGGGGCGCCGATATTGTTGGCGCCTCCGAGTCTCTCGCTGCCGTCGGAGTTCGTCGGCAAGGGAAAAAAACACGCATTAGTCAAGGCGCTAGAGAAGGCGGGACTTGCAAAAACAGTCTCTGGGAGTCGGGTGATGGGGGCGCTCGCATGCCGCCCATCATGGATGAGGGGTATGGAAAGGAATATGGATGGATACGGAGTATTTGGGGATATACCTCTTTTTGAACGCCACAGACGAAACCATTTTACCTGTGCTTGGGTTTTTTCTTAGTTCGTCCTTTCGGATGGTGCCGATATTGCGTCGAGCTGGAGCTGGATGGGGCTTGGAGTTTATGTTTGATATTAAGGACCGGGTTTCGTGTTTTTCTTACCCGTCGCAAGTCCAATGTACCAGACTGGCGATGGCTATTTGATGTACATTGATCACTCTCACTCGTCTCTGCTGCTTGTTGGGTTGGGATGTGCTGGGGGTTTGGGGTAGCTGTAGTTCAAGAGTTGTTTGACAAGATCTGTGTCAGCATCGGGAAGAAGATTGAGTGAGATGGTTCATGACGCTCCAGCTGCCAAGGCCCTCAGGCATGTCAGCGTCCGACGTGCTTGGGGGAGGCATCGAGAATTACACCCTCGGGTTCTGCCGCCTGACTTGCCAACATCCCTTGTAGCACCGCTAGGCGGGGGAAGGTTTGTTCACGGAGAACCGTACCGTCAGGTTGCCCAAGACCAGGCCATCCAGAAGCATCACTCCATCAGTCCCTCCCTAGGTAACTTACTCCTCAACTTCCTCCGTCCCCCCACCCCCTATCTCACACCCCCATCACCATCCCCAGAAACCGGCGCAAACACCTCCCTCTCCAAAAACGCATCCACCGCCTCTAGATCCTCCTCCCACCTCCTCCACTGATACTTCCTCAGATCCGGCCCAACCCCCCCTGCCCCCCACCCCATCGGCACAGGCCAGCAGCTCGTCTGGAATCTCAACTTCCTCCCAATCCCAGCCTTCGCTATCGCCCACATCCACGACACACTCTCTGGGACTCGACGAATCCCCGATCAGCTGCGACGTCAGCCACCGCTCGGTGATCGCTCCAGCGCCGGGTGCGGCACCGTCCACGACCGCGAGAGATCCACCAGCTTGCCGCGCATGTAATTTCCCACCTTGACATCCCTCACCAATATCCCCAGGGCATGCAATCCCTCCATATCCTCCCACATCCCCGCCACCTGCTCCTTCCCGAAATACCTCCCCCCGCCCCCTCCGCATCCTCCACAACCACCAACTCCTTCACCACCGCCCCCACCGCGCACCCCTTAACAAGTGGCTCCTCCCCCCTCCCCCACGGATGGGGCTCGGTCCCCCCAGAGGGTATACTCCCCTTTCCATACCCTGCATCGTCCCACTCTCTTGGATCACTCGGCCGACTCCGCGCGGCAAACCTCCGCCTCCTGCCCGGGCGTGAGGAGCAAGTAGCCGTAAGCGCGCACGGCAAGGTCGGTGCGGTTTTCTTGAATGAGGCGCGCGTAGGCGCGGCATTCGCAGGACAAGGGGTCGAAGTAGTCGAGGTAGCACTGCGGGGAGAGGAGGGGACGGGAGAGGTAGGAGGCGACGGTGGTGGAGAGCCAGGGGTGGGAGTCAAAGCGGAACTTTTTGTTTTTGATGATCAAAGCTAATATATAAGAAAAAGGAAAAGAAAGAAAGGAAAGGGAGGAGAGAAAAAGGGGGGAAGCATTGGGAAAAGGGGCCATCTTGAGCGCATAACACGTCGGCGATCAGTTGATCCGGACCTTCCACACAAAGGCCTCCATGTCAATCGCCGGGTTGCCGAGCTGCTCGATGATCTCGACGTCGGTGCGTGAAGGGCGCGAGGTTGGGGCCGGGGAGTTGGGGGAAGGGTTCGGCGGGGGGTGGTGAAGTCATGAAGCTATCCTCATGCGTGGGTGGAGGAACAGAGGCGGGTGAGCTCGACGAGGCCATGATGCTATCCTCGGACTGGAGTGAAGTACTCGGGGCCAAGTGAGGTGGATGAGGCCATTATGCGAACCTCAGGCTTGGGCGAGCTCCAAGACAGGTGAGCCGGATTGCTGGCCGGGTCGGTTCCCTCAGCCCTGTCACATAATCACAGGGCTAAAGACGATGACGGTTGAGAGGTCTTAAATACAAGTTTGACAAGCGAGTGAGTCCCGAGGCAGAGGCGCGGCAGCCTAGAGAACCTTTGGCGCACAACGCAGCGTTGAGAGACGATCTTTGGTTGTGTTGGTTGAGCCAGGCAGCAACAACCCCTGCTCGCCTCTTCTCCGTTGGTCAACAACTCACAAACAACGCACGGGATTGGGACTGAATTACATACTTGAAGATTTGCGTATTGTCTGCCCGGATATACCTATGCACTCAAGACATGACCGATACAAAAGAGACGAGATGATGGGAGAACCAAAGATCTGAACAAAAATCCAAGAAGACGAGAAAATCCAGAAGAAAACCCAAAAACACAAACCCGAAAACCTATTCCTCCCCCTCTCCATACCCACCACCAACCTATAACCCCCTAATATCCACAACCATAGCATTTACAATTACCCCCCTCCTTACTCTCCCCCCTCCTCACCCAAGGATAACCCTCGCCCCCTCCTTCCCCAGCACACCCCGCTCCTTCGGCTTGGGACTATTCCCTCTCCCCTTCTTCCCCCTGAGGAACCCAAACACACCCCCGGAGCTCTCGGGCTTGCCGTTCAGCTCGTTGTTCGCCCCGCTCGCGTCCGCCGGCAGCGTCGCGTCCTGCCGCGCCAGGTCGCTCCAGCTGCCGCCCCCGTCCAGCGTCACCTGCACGCCGCCCGTCGGGCTCTCGACGATCATCCCCGCCGGGCCCGCCCGCCCCGTGCGGTTGGCCGCCGCGTTGGGCGTGTACGACTGCGGGTAGGGGGGGAGCGGGGCGGGGCGGCCGGGCGGGCCGCGCCGGTTCGGGTTGGGTGTGCCTGCGTTCGCGGGGGGCGGGGGGCCGCGTTGTTGTTGTTGCTGCTTGCTCGGGTTGTTGGCGTGGTCGGGTTGTTTTGCCGCGCCGTTGGTCAGCGCGGCGGCGGCCTCGTTGGCTTGTGGTTGGACGTTCTCCTTGGCGTCCGGCCCGCCCTCTAGCCCTTCCTGCTGTTGTGTAATCCTAGAGGGGGTCAGTCAGCATTAAAGTTCATAAACCAAAAGGGGGAGAGGGAGAGGGAGAGGGCGAGGGCATACTTCTTGTAGGCAGCTACTGTGTAATCAAACGGCCGGAAGTCGGTGTCGATCATGCGGTAGAGCTCGTCCTCGCGGATCTCCTTGTCCGTGGCGTCGTCCTTTAGCCTCTCGCGCGGCTTCTGCCTCCGCGCGCGCGCCTCGAGGGGCGCCTCCTCCAGCAGCAGCTCCTCTAGGTCGTATGTGGCGTCAAAATTTGTCTTTTCCGACGACGGCACGAACACGGGCTCGATCTCCTTTCTCTCCAGGGCCATAAAGTCGATGACTGAGAAGAACTCGTGTTGGGTGAAGCTTTCCCATGTCGAGCCGAGGCGCTTCTTCGGGTCGCCCTCCAGGGCGTCCTTGATGGCGTACATGCAGGGCAGCGATACCGGGGGACTCGTAACGGGGAACTTGGGCCTCGCGGCCTGGATGACAGTGCTCAGGGACGACTCGGAACTGCCCTCGAACGGTCGCTGTGAGAGGTCAAGGTTAGCGGGGTCGAGTGACCGCCGAGGGGGAGGGGACGCTGCATACCTTGTTGTAGATGCACTCGTAGAACAACACGCCTAGTGACCACCAATCGGCACGCACGTCGTAGCCCTGCCCGGCATAGACTTCCGGCGCCAGGTAGGCCAGTGTCCCAGACTTGCTGGTCAAGATCTTGCCGTGGATTATGTCCGAAGCAACATTCTGGGCCGTGTTAGCTGGGGGCCATCGGGGTGAGGGGATCCGGGGAGCCCATACAAAGTCTGTAAGATGCACATGGCCGTCCGCGTCGAGCAGCACGTTGTCGGGCTTCACGTCGCGGTGGATGATGCCCTGGCCGTGGATGTACCTCAGGGCGCAGCCCAGCTCGGATATCCAGAACCGGACGGCGTCCTCGGTGAAGGTTTTCCTCGAGATGTGGAAGCGCAGGTCTCCGCCGCTCATGAGGTCGACGACCAGGTACATGTATTCTATGTCCTGGAAGCTGTACCGCAAGTTGCAGATGAAGGGGTGATTCACGTGCTCGAGCATTCGTCGTTCGCGGATGATGTTGCGGACGCTTTCCGAGCGGACGACTGGAGGGGGGGGGGTGGGGGTTAGCAGGCCAGTCTCTGGCAGCGTGGGTCACCAGGGCAGTATGGCAGTGTCCTCCTACCTTCATCTTTGCGGATGTACTTGAGGGCAAACGACAGGCCTGTGTCTTTCCTCTCGACGATCCGCACCTTGCCAAAGGCACCTCGGCCGACGACTCGCAGGAGACGGAAGTGATTCAGGTTCACTGCGAAAAGACCAAAACATGTGTTAGCGGAGGGGGTGGCGGCAAAGAGGGGGAAGGGGGAGCGGGCTTAGATTGGGCAGCGGACGTACCCTCGCCGTCGAACTCGACGGGCTTGCCCTGGCTGTTGCCCATGGCGGCCGACTTCTGTAGTATGCGGTGTTCGGTCCGGCAATCAAGCCACGATGGCTTACGGCTTGCGTAAGGGTATGATGCAGAAGCGACCGTCAAGGCCCCATAAACGACACGAAATTACCTGCCGCCGGGGCGATCGAACTGGCTGCTGGGTGGATCGTGGACGGGACGAAACCAAAACTGATCGACATTCGGGATTTGAGAGGAAACGGGACGGGCCGGCTGAAGCGAGCAGCGAGGGGCAGGCCTCTGCTTTTTCGTCGCAGTAGCGAGCGTGTGCTCGGTCTGGTTCGCCGACTCGACTCGACAGGCTTGTGTGATTAGGTATCGATCGGGACAGAGCGAGGCCGGCAAGGTGCGTGCTGGGCCCGGTTGGGGTCGGGACGTGCTTGTTCGAACGGTCGTCGGGGTTCGTGTGGCTGTGCGGAGGGGAGGGGGGAGGGGGGGAAGGGGTTTGTCGACTGGCTGGCGCAGGCGGAGGCAGCACAGCACGGGACGAGATGGGATGGAGGAGGGATCGTGGGAGGTAGCAGCGGCAGCGGGAGCGGCAGCGGTTCGGCGATTGAGACTGCAAAGGTAGCCGATCCGAGTAGACGAGGGCAGAAGCCAGTCGGTATTCTCTGCGTGAAACCTGCCAAAGAAGATGCGGTGGGCGTCGTCCAAGGGGGGGTTCGACCGAAAGAAAGCCGGGTTCTGGGAGGAGACAGGAATGGAGTCGGGGGTCTGTGAGGTGGAGGAGGAGCTGGGGCGGTCACGGCTCCCAAGGAGCCCTTGGAGAGGTGCCTGTCCTGGCCAGACGGAGGTTGGCGGCTTGGGACTACAGGGATGCGACCCCAGGGCACGAGGTGAGGGTGCTGCGTGCCACGGAAGACCGCCCTGGGCCTGGTCGCACCACTTTGGGAACAGTAACACGGCCGCGGGGAGGGCCTGCACTCGCACACAGCAGGCAGTCTGTAGAATGTGTACGATGTCTGTTGGTTGGCGTAGGAGCAGTTCTCTCTCCTCCGTCGGTGGTCTACTATGTAGATACAATGCTAAGTGCCAAGTGGCCCTGGTATTATATAGGGATCCATGTCTCTGGCCTCCTTTCTTCTCCCCTTTCCAGCCCGACAAAGAGTTTTTTCTCCCCCCTCTGCCGCGTCCTGACGGTGGAGGCGTGCCTCGAGTGGAACGCCTCGCCCGATTCACGAACGCAAATCGCGGAACCTGAATGGCGCGTGGCTTCGGCGGCGCTCCCGTCATGGCGTTTTTTCTGCTGCCTCGCCCAGGCCCGTCATCCTCCCTGTCGTCCACTCATTAATCTGAACAAAGGGGTTTCATGTCGCATTCCGCGCAGCCTTTGTCCTGCGTCTGACCGAGTCGCAACTGCAATCAATGCCACATGGCAGCGCGCGGCCTGTGGCACCGCTTGGATGTTTTGGCCTGGGCCTGTCCTGTCGTGCTCTGTCGCTCGTACGGCACGCCAATTGGACGGGCGCGCTGGCCGATCCATCATGAGCGAATGCTGATGTGATGCCGAGCAGCTGAAGGTTCCAGGTTCCATGCGGCGGCCCTGCTGAATGAATGCCCTTGCTGGTTGCGGCGGCCCTGTGCGATGCCCGATGGGCCCCGTGGGATGGGATCCTGCCCAGGTGCGGCGCGGAGGTCGGGACGATTGCAACCCTGCGTGCTGGGCCTGTCCTTGACACGACGATGCCGGTGCCCCTCCACACGCTCACCCTCCCACCTTGGCATCGTGATTCCTTGCTCGTGGCGACCTCGTGGCCACGGCTGGCATGGTGGGAGCGAGGGCTGGGCGTTGCAATTAAATCCGGCAGGGCTAGCGGGCACGCTAACACAACCGACCCAGTCAGCCTCTGGGCTTGGATGGGGGAGGGGATGGGGGCCGATGGGGGGTGGGTGGGAGAAAAGCTGGTGGCTGCTGGCACAGCGCGATAAGAACAGCCTGAGCATGGAAGACCAGCCCAGCCCAGGCCGCACCACACCACCTGACGCTCCATGACCCTTCCCCCCCCGCGCCGCGTCATTTGCAACTTGGGCCTCCCGACGCCCTGGAAACTTTGAGCTAATTCCCGTCCGCGCTGCAGGTTCTCCGGCCCCGACCCTCGACCGGGACCTGCAGCCGGAGACCCTGATTTCGTGGCGGTCGGACCTGGGTTTGCCCACTTGCTGACCAGACTGCTGACCCCTAACTCCTCTCTCATAACCCGCTGGAGCGTGCGCGCAGAATTGAAGAGCGAGCGGAGTCGAATTGGGCGAGGGGGGCCGGGCGCCCACATGGGGGATGCGCCCTAATGCGCGTTAGCGGCATCATGCATCGTGTTCTGCATATCCAAAACCAGACTGACATGTGGGAGATGAGACAGCGGAATCCCAGGTCAGTCTGTGCCTGTGCCCCTGTTCAGGCCCGGCTGCGATCCGTCGAATTGTTTCCGCTTGGGCTGGAATTCGGCAATGGCCCAGTGGCTTCAACGACTCCATCCATCCCATCTCATAACACCCAACCTTTCCATCCATACGGATAATAACCATTCTCCCGGCAAATCTTCCGCCAGCGCACAGATATCCTCGAGTTGAAGCCCACGCTCCTCCCGCAGAGTGACACCGTGCGCCCGGGCAGCGAGGGGGGCGCTGCAGGCAAGAACCCTGCTCCTCCACGTGTGAGCTGCATCCAGGCAGACCCGACACCCCGCGATCTCGGTACCCCCCAAGTGTCACGGTCCCGTTCCAACAGTCGAGTTTTTTGCACCCCAAGACACTAGCAAAGCGACTATTCGGGGCCACAACCCCGCTGTGGCAAGCCGACCAGGAAGGTTGGCTGAGGGGGCATCTCGATGCAGCATGCTCCAGGCTGAGGGGATACGAGCATGCGGATGTACTCCGTATGCAGTGGTACGGGGGTACCTACACGCAGTGAAGGAAATGCAGGAATGCGGACATGCAGACATGCAGACATGCAGACATCCAGACATCCAGCAACATGCAAAAGAGGGAAGACGCCCGCCAGCCAGCCAGCCAAAGCCCCCATCTGTCCCTGAAAATCCCATTCCCGCCCGCAAGCAGGCTGCCGGGTTTCAGGGCCACCCACGCAGCGGGACTGTGTGTCTGCATGTCACTTCGGCATGGCGACCCTCGTTTGGAATGTGCCGACAAGGTTTCCCGCCGCCGCTCGGACATGTCCGCTGCTGCCCGAACCACCGGGCTGCATGTTTCTTGCAGCGACCTGAAACCAATGGGCGTGCTCCCCGTAAAGGAATGTTTCCAGAAGGCGGTTCTGCATGGGCTCGCTTCGGCGCAAGGATCGACGGGGTGTTGGTACATAGGATTCTAGGCATCCCCCAGGCGGTCTGCTCGTATGGATCAGCATTTCTGCGTCGTCCGATTCGAGAAACCGTGACCGTTCTCCGTCCATCTTCGGGACGCAGGCCGGAGAAGCTACCGATGCAGACAGACAAAGGTGCCGCCCGGCATCGCCGGCGTCAGCTTCCCAAAGGATCGGTGGGCTGCCCGATGTCATTTCGATCCCAGTCCCGGCGCGCCGCGAATCTGACAAACAACTCGGTGTCGGCCACCGATCTGGTCCCCCAAAACCCGGAGCTGAGCCCGCAAACAGCAACACTGCGCCGCTTACCGACTGCTCTCTCTCTCTCTGTCCTCCGGTCTCCCCGGGCGGCCGGGCCCAGATCGGGATTCATCTACTTCTGCATCCTGCGATGAAGCCTGCAGATGGGCGTGCGGCTGCGGCGCGGATGCCTGCGGGCGGCAGGGGCGTGAGATGGATGATCGGTCGTCCCTCCCATCGGCCTGCCGTTTTTGTTGCCTCAGGGCCGCAGGGTACATCGGGGATAAACGAGTTTGCCACTGGGAACAGCTCATTTCAAGGGTCGTTTGCAGCCCAGACGCTGGACATGCCGCCGTCTTGACGTCGACGTCGCACAGGCCGCCGGGGTACGCTCTGTAGTCAAAGCCATTGGGGACGACCTCGAATGGAGGAGTGCAGGTATTGGAACACAAACACCCTTTCGAGAAGGTCTTGTCAGGCCCAGCCCCTATTCGATGTTGCTGTGGTGATGCATCGTTTTCCTCGATTGCTGCGGAAACAACGCAAGAATTGTTAGGTACCTACCAAACCGTAGCTTGTCCGCGATGAAGGCTCACCTCCGCAAAAAACATCAGATGGTAGCATGACCCCTTTTCCGCATTGCAGTCCATTGGATAGGGGTTTTTGGTTTCCAATGCAACGCCCCAGACTTCTTTCTGCCCAACCCCGCTGCGGGGGATGCATTGGCGGGTGGAGGGCGCTATGACGTCACGCCTCCCCTGTGCCCTGGACGAATGCCAACTGAGAACCGACTGATCAACTTCCGACAGCTCGCATCCCAGAAATGCAAAACGAGCCTCATTCTATTCGTGGAAACACCAGTGGACGGATACTCCACAGGCTTTTAAATCGACCGTCCTCCGTGAGACCTCACGGGCCATGGTGGTTCTCAAAACAAGTGGCTGCCGAATGACATCCGTCCAACTCCTTGCCAATAGCTAACCCCTATTTCCAACGTTCTCTACAGCCTCCTTTCACTGAGCAAAGAGTGCCTTGCACTGTCCGACTTTCAAAAAAGACTGCCGGGCCCCAAAATCAATCGAATCACCCTGGAGGAGCCCGGGCGGTGAGGTAGGTGGCTGAGGCCAATCTGCGGGTGAAGGGGAGGAGCAGCATCTCGCCAGCAGGCAATCGCGAAACCGAAATGTCGACTCAAAACTGACAGAGTCGGCTGCTGAAACCCAGAGAAGCAGGACGGGACAGCAAGCAACGACCCAATGGACCAGGAAGGCACAAGGCAAGGGGCAGCGCCCCTGAGGATGCACCAGCTTCAACTCTTTGATTCATAATTCATTCCACGTTATATCCCCTTCCAAACCCACCGCTCTCTAAGCCATGCGAATCCCACCCTCCCCTCAAGCATACAACCCATCCATATCCTCCTCCTCCTCCTCCTCTTCCTTCTCAACCACAACCGCCTTTTTCTTCCCCACCTCCTTCCTACACAACGGACACGTCCCCTTCCCCCTCAGCCACGGCCCCACACACTCCAAGTCAAACCGATGACTCCCATGGCACGGCAGTTCCACCACCAGACAGTACTGATCATCGAGATACTTCTCCGCACAGATCGGGCACGTATCATCCGCCTTGAGCGTCTTGCGCGGCACGCGGTCCAGCCCGTCGAGGAACTCTTGTGAGACACCCTCGATTTGCACAGGGGGGCGCTCCACGTCTAGCTCGAGCGACTCGACAAGGGATTGCAGGAAGGCGCGGTTGGCTTCGGTGGGGGCGGTGGTAGCGAGGGTGCCCATTTGGTCTTGGAGGAGGCGGAAGAGGGCCGAGGTGTCGGCCGGGGAGGGGACGGCGTGCGGGTTGTTGTGGTGGGAAGGGTCGGAGGGGTTGGAGGAGGTGGTGGTGGAGGAGGTTTCGGGGGAGAGGGTATGCAGGTGCGCGGTGAAGGTCGACATGTCGACTTGTCGCCGGCGGTGGGAGGTGGTGGCGGCCGGTTTGATGTTGTGCTCGACTGGATGGGAGGGGGGTTAGTTGGGGGTGTCACGTCGCATCGCGTCGCATCGCACCGCGGGGTTGAGGGTGTCGTGGGCAGCTAACCTTCGTATTGGGTCGCCATGGTGGGCAGTTGGGGTGCTGCACAGGCGATTGCCGATATGTGTTCTGGGTATCTTGTTGCAGCTGCTGCGAGTCGAGGTAAGGGAGTCGAGGCAGACTGTGAAGCCCCAATATGCCTGGTATTTATCGAGGTCTGAATCCCGCCCAGGCAAACTCGCGGTGACGCGGAGCTTGTGGTTGCATCGCGGGGCCAGAGCTGCCATTCTTATCGATAGTGAACCCATGGTCAGTGCGCGTGCAGGGACGGGCTCCTTGTTCTCCCTTGAGCCATCGACTCTCCTGGGCTATCAATTAGGTAATTTGTCGCCCCCCCAGGGCCTGTCCTCAGCTGCCCCCATATTCAGAGTGCCACAAATAATCCCCTGGATTCCAGTCCCAGGAGAGGGACAGCTCATCACCCATAAGCCTGCGCGGGAGAGCAATTGCCAACCGCGTGTTGACGGTTTCAGGCAATTCCAACGCCGCTCAGTGAACCCTTGCCATTGACTCAGAGAGGAGGAACTGCTCGTCTGCGCCGCGGCTGTTGGCTTGCATGTGCCAGATGACATCATGCATGCCTGAATTAAAACACCCAACAGCCCTCCACGCAGATTTTCGTCCTCGATATACCTAGCTAGCGAGTCATCCTGTGTGAGGAACCCAGCCGCCCGGGTAAGCTCCTAGGAAGGACACACAGATCAAAGATGAACACCGCAACCGTGAGCCTGGCGGTCACGCCAGCTGTTATGTCCACTCTCCTGTCACACGTAAGTCGGGGATGAGGACATCGGTGACCAGTGAGCTGGTGCGCTGGCGTGGTAGCGGTGGGACAGGGCTGACAGAAAACAGTACCTGAACCGGAAACCACTGGCCCACAAGCCCACAGCTCACCTGTCGTATGACCAAGGCCTCCATCTGATCCGCTCGTTCCTCGAGCACGCGTCGCGCCATACCGTGGAGGAGCTGCAGGCCTTCACCAGCCAATGGGTCCCCCACCCGCAGTGGGTCAAGGTCGACCGCGTCGAGATTCCTGAGGAGCATCTCGCGCGCGCCGCCGACCTCTTGGCCGAGCAGCTGGGGCCGGACGGCATCCACCAGGTCGGCGGCAAGGCCTGGTGGCAATGGCGCAAGCCCAAGAGCCCCCTGAGCGCCGAGTGGATCGAGATGAAGGCCGACTACAACGAGCGCAAGAAGAACTCGGACCTGGAAAACCGTGTGATGCTTTATGTCCACGGCGGCGCCTACTACTTCGGCAGCGTCGACGAGCACCGCTACCAGATCCAGCGCCATGCCCGTAAACTCAAGGCCCGCGCCCTGGCGCCGCGGTACCGCCTCGCGCCCCAGTTCCCCTTCCCGTGTGGCCTACAGGACTGTCTGGCGACGTACCTTCACCTGATCACCCACCAGAACCCTAACACGGTTATCCTGGCGGGCGATTCGGCGGGCGCCGGCATGGTTCTATCAATGATGGTCGTTCTGAGGGACCAGGGGCTTCCTCTACCGGCCGGCGCCGTGCTCATCAGCCCTTGGGTTGACCTCACGCACTCGTTTCCGAGTGTGGCGGGTGACTGTCCGCTGGACTATATCCCGTCATCAGGGTTCCACCACAAGCCATCGGCCGCGTGGCCGCCGCCTGATGAGGAGGAGCTGAGAACGCTTAGGGCCGGTTCTAAGGAGCCGAAAACCAACGCCCAGGGGCAGGGTGAACCTAACGAGGACGCCAGTGCCCCTGAGGTCAAGGACAAGGCTGAGAGCACTTGCCGGTTCACGTTCACCATCGATGACGAGCAGGTCGTAGTGAAGGAGCAAATTCAGGTAGGGTTGCTGTTGTGTGAAAACCAAAGTTATGACATATCTAACCGCGACCCAGATGTACACGACCAACGAGCTTCTCACCCACCCGTTGGTCAGTCCCATCTTGCAGCCGACGCTAGGGGGCCTGCCGCCCCTGCTCATCATGGTCGGAGGCGGCGAGCTGCTCCGGGATGAGCAGGTCTATCTTGCTCACAAGTGTGCCAACCCGAAAGCACACCTGCCGCCGGAGGCGATGATGGACGAGAAGGCGCGGGCGTTGGTCGAACGCTATAAGCCCACCAACGTCCAGCTGCAGGTTTGGGACGACCTGTGCCATGTCGGGCCTACCCTCAGCTTCACCAGGCCGGCGAAGTTTATGTATCGGGTATGTTTGCGTGCGCTGTATGAGAGCCTCCAGGTTGCATGTACTGACCATCGTTCCAGAGCGTTGCCCAATTCGCAGCATGGGCACTGGCGCGCGCCCAAAAAACCGAAGTCGACATCCTCAACGACGATGAAGTCTCCGTCATCTCCTCCAGTTCCTCCAGCGGTCCCTTAGTACGTTCTCCAACCCCGGCCCCCCCCTTCTTCCACCTTCTAACACTCCCAGGAATCCACCCCCCAACCCACCACCACAACCACAACCACCGCCACCGAGCCTGATGCCCCCCAAATCGGCCGCGCAGGCGACGCCCTTCCCCCTTTCACCGCCCACCTAATCCGCCAACGCGTCTCCCGCCACGGCGCCATCTTCCCCCTCGCGCCCCCCTCTTCCCTCCCCGGCTGCTGCCACCCCCGCTCCCAAATCGGCCTCATCAACCCCCTCACCGCGGTGAAATGGCTCGCCCACCGCCGGCGGTGGGACGCGCGCTTCCGCCACGCGGCTGCCTCCGTGCGAAAGAAGCGGGCGCAGGACGCGGTCCATTGGGAGGGGTGGGGGGACGTG
>MU855372.1:0-86831 GCA_033296695.1 Staphylotrichum tortipilum | reverse complement strand
CACCCCTTCCCCCCCTTCCTTAATCCCCCGCCCATCCTCTCCTTCACAACCCAAAAACTAACACCCCGCAGCACTCCCCCCTCACCCACCCGTCCCAAACCAAAACAATCTACTACGAACTCCACCTCCTCCCTGCCCCCGCCAACCCGCCGACAGGCGACATCTGCCTCGCGCTGGGCTTCACCGCCCTCCCCTACCCCTCCTTCCGCCTCCCCGGCTGGCACCGCGGCTCCCTCGCCGTCCACGGCGACGACGGCCACCGCTTCGTCAACGACCGCTGGGGCGGCAAGTCCTTCGCCCCGCCGTTCGTGGCCGGCGAGACATACGGGATTGGGATAGTTTTCCGGGTTGTTCCACTCCCTGGGGGGAATGGCGGGGGGAGGATTGAGACGGAGGTGTTTTTTACGCGGCAGGGGCGGGAGATCGGGAGGTGGAATTTGCATGAGGAAACGGATGCCGAGCAGGATTTGCCGGTTACTGGGTTGGAGGGGTATCATGACCTGAGCTGTGCGGTGGGCACGTGCGGGCTGACGGGGTTTGAGGTGGTGTTTGACCCGGCGAGGTGGTTGTACCGGCCGGCGGGGTATTACTGAGCGGAGGATGAGGGCGGGTAAAGGGAAATGGGGATGGGGAGGGCGAGGATCGTGGAGGATGGAACAGGGAAGGGGTTGAAGGGTGTTGAAGGGAGATCGATGAGGGGGGAGGAAGGTTGTAAAGGATGGAGGAAGTGATGGTATTGTTAGGAAGATTGATGAACGGATGTGGCTGTGGGGTGTCAAAAGGGGGGGATGGAGGGAGGTGTGATTATCCCATTGCTTTCGCTTCAGTCGTAATTGTACTTTCCCAGGCTTGAATGCTGGCTCGGACGGACGGAGATTCAGTAGCTGTGTTGTAATATTCCATTTCCATTGACTGTCTTGTCTACAACATGCATCCATCCTTCAAGGGTATTCAATCATCCAGACCCCCCCACTCCCCCTTCTCTCCCGGGCCGTCCTTCTCGCCGTCCTTCCCATCCTTGTTCTTCCCCTCCCTCTCCAACCGCTTCCGCCGCTTGCTCGCCTCGATCGCCTGCAGCTTATTATGCTCCCTCCGCCTCTCCCACGCGCTCTTGGTCGTGATGGTCGCCTTCCCCCCGGCCCGCCGCGACTCGACGCCCCGCACCTTGAGTTTCCGCTTATCCTCCTTGGCCACCTTGGGCAGCGCGTCCAGCAGCCACTTCTGCACGGCCGCGCCCTCCTGGCCCGCCGTCCCCGCCTGCTTCTCGCTCGCAGCAATGACGTTGGCCACGCTCTTGACAAACGGGATGTCGTCCTTGGTGTAAAACGTCACCGCCACCCCGCCCTCGCGGCCGGCCCGGCCCGTCCGCCCCGCGCGGTGCACGTACGCCGCCGCCGAGGTCGGCACGTCGTAGTTGACGACGCCGTTGACGCCCGCAAAGTCGACGCCGCGCGCGAGCACGTCGGTTGTGATGAGCACCCACACCTCGCCCGCGCGGAAGCGCGCCATGATCTTGGACCGCGCCGAGTCGGGCAGCGACGAGTGCAGCACCGCCACGCGCGCCGACCCGCCCGCCTCGAGGGGGATGTCGTACTTGAGCTCGTCGTGCAGCGCCTGCGCGCGGTCGATGGTCTGCGTGAAGACCAGGAAGGGCGGGCGGAGCGGCGGCCCTGAGTCGGTGGATGAGACGGGGTGGAGGAGCTGGCGCAGGGCAAGCAGCTTGCCGGGCTCGGTGGCCGTGTAGGTGAGCTTGTGGGTGATATTGGGGACTGCCGTGTCCTTGAGGCCAACCACGAGGCGGATCAAGGGCCGCACGGCGCTGCCTGGGGCCTGCTTGGCCCGCTTCTCAAGCTGCTTGGTGATCAGGGTCTCGACATTGGAGGCCATGGTGGCCGACCAGCAGGCGAGGCCGATGTCGGGGTGGGTGCAGGCGCGCCAGATGCCCAGCGTCTGCTTGCGGAAAATGGGATCGAGGAGGACGTCGGCCTCGTCAAGGATGAGGGATCTGACCGTCGGCAGGATCTTGCGGGTGCCCGCCTTGCCCGTCAAGAAATTGAGCAGGATCTTGGGCGTCGTCACAAGGATATCGACCCTCGCTGGCGGCTTATCCCCATCCTTGTCCTTCTTCTCCCCGTCCGACTCGGCCTCGCTCTCCTCCTCTTCACTGACATCTTCCTCCTCCGCCTCGTTCTCCCCCTCCCCCTTCTTTGGCTTCTCCCCTTCCACCTCTTCCGCCACAAGCCGCACACTTTTCTTCATCAGCACCACCCGCACGCCCATCCCAATCGCCAGCTTGCGCCCTTCATTCACAATCTGAGTCGCCAACTCCCGTGTTGGGGCGACCACCACCGCCTCCAGCACGTGCGCGTCCGCCTCCCTGCCCTCCTCCGCCCGCCGCCGAAGAACGCCGTCGATGGCGGGGATCAGGAACGTAATGGTCTTGCCGCTGCCCGTGGGGGCGACGGCGAGGAAATCGGCGCCGCCCTCCGCGCCCCCGGGGATCTCGGCACTCTTAGCCTTCTTGAGCGCCGTGGCGGGGCGCAGAAGTAGCGGCAGGCTGGCCAGCTGTACCTCGGTCGGGACGCGGAAGCCTTGCGCGGCAATGTTGGCGGCCAGCTGCGGGGAGACATCGTAGGTGTGTGGGAGCTCAGCGAAGGAGGTGAGCGGTTGCGGGAAGATTTGTTTCTTGTGTTCATCCTTCTTCTTATCCTTGGCCTCGGCGTCTTTCTTTTCCTTCTTATCCTTCTTGTTCTCTTTCTTTTGCTTCTTCTTGGAGGGCGCTTCCTCCGCTTCGGCTTCGGCTGCCTCGGTCTGGCTCAGCTCCGATAGGATGGTAAACTTGAGGCGATGCGAGCGCAGAACCTGGCGGCACTCGTCCTCGTCGAGCAGCTTGATCTTGCGTTTCTTCGTGGTCGCAGCCTGCTCGGTGTCGCTGGCTGCAGAATGGGATTCCGCGGCGGGCTTCTTCGGGGCAAAGTAGTCGACGTCGCTCAGGCCTTCGTGGTCTTCGTCCTCGCCATTTGCCCCATCGCCCTGGCCATCCCTCCTCCTCTTGCGCTTCTTGCCGCGCGGCGCGACGGGGTCGTGGTAGAGCTGCGGGCGCGGGAGGGCGCCGGCCGAGGGCAGCTGCGTCGCGGCCCCTGCGGCTTGCGGCCTGTTTTTCGGCGTGTGCTTGATGCCGCGCGAGAGCACCTTGAGGATATCCATGATTGAGCGATTCGACAAGTGCGTGCTGTGTGGGCGCTGCCTCGTCGCGAGTGAAGAACAAGTTGAAAACTAAATTTTTGGAGAGTCGAGGTTCGATAAGAAAAGTCAAGCCCCACAAAACCACTTATCGGAGCTGCATTGTAAAAAGATGTCTATATTCCGTATGGAAAGTGGTAATTACCGTCATCTGTAATAAACCCCTTCCCCTGATCAACCTCGCCCCCTGGGCTGGGTGGCTTCCAGCACAAGCACAATCACAACCAGGTTCCTGATCAGACATGGGAATGGGGTATCCGTTGTAGCCAGCCGGTGTAAAAGGCGAATTGGGTGTCGCTAATTATTTAGTTAACTTTTTTAAGGATTGCGGGATCAGCCCATGATGGATGTATGTGGCTTGATGGGATGCGACTGTCACAGGGAGGTACTCAGTGAGCAAGACCTAACAATTTCTCGGCCTATACGGATTAGACAGACCTTCACCTATTTTTGGCGCCGACACCACTGGGTTTTTGGCCTGCCCATAGACAAATCAGAGGCGACAGCATGGCCCCACATTTGCTAGTCGTTCTAGGTCCTTGATCGATCATGTCGTTGGCGGCACCGAGTCCCTCTTTCCTGCGTGTGCAGTATGTCCGACTTCTTGACTTGTTAGACCGGCGGATGATGCGAGAACATCAGATCCAAGTATTCGACGTTTCTTCAGCCATGTTCATTGGCGTTTTGCTCAAGGCTTCGACTAGGAGCGTCACGTGGCTGGCGGCGCAAGCTGCATGGCTGCCCAGTCCGCCCACCCAACGAAACGCGTCGAAAACACTGCACATTCGACAGTTCGACGATACCCCGCATCTAGAGGCACCGCTTCGTTAACCCCGCAAATCGACACTTTGTCTGACGCGATGGAGGCGGTGGGATCTGCAGCGAGCATCATTGCTGTGATTGAACTCTCTGCAAAAGTCGCATCTCTTTGCTTCCAATACTCCTCTGCTGTCAAGAATGCCAACTCCGACGCCGAAAGGCTGCGAGCAGTACTTGAGAGCTTGGCAACGACCCTGCAAGGTGCACAGCGGCTTCTTGAAAGCCCAAATGGCAAGAAACTCAAGACTTCGCAATGCTTGTGGGATGGACTCATCGACTGTTCTTCCCAGCTGTCGCAACTGCGATCGAGGCTGGAGAAGAAACTCAGTCCTGGATCCGCGCGTAAGCCGATGAGCCGGATCAGGTTTCGCGCTCTCAAGTGGCCCTTGGAGAGCAAGGAGATCGGTAGCATCATCAAGAACTTGGAACGGTATTGAGACACATTGTCTGTAGCTCTCACTGTCGACGGGGCGTAAGTTACAGCTCAGAGCCATCATCCACCTGTTGTCACAGGCAAAGGCTCTGAGCTCGGTGTCGCTAAAAGCTTTCCTCACGGGCAGACCCGAGCTGCCGGTCCGGCTCGGTTTCCACGACATCGAAGGCAAATACCAGGACCTGGCCTTGCACGAAATCCCAGAGCCAATTATCGAGCAGGACATCACCGCATATGTCATCGACGAGCTTGCAATCATCAAGGACGAGTACAACAGGTCAGTGCCGATGGAGCGGCGACTGGCCTCCGACTGGCCAGGGCGTACAACTTCAAAGGATCTGGTAGATATGGCAATCCCGCTATTCATCTTTGCGGCAACGGCCTGTCGTTTTCTGAGGGATCGAAGGCTTGGGGGGCCCGATCAGCAACTCGCGAGGATCCTTAAGTTCCGGACAAGAAGTCAGCAATCCAAGCTCGACGCTACTTACCTCCCGGTTCTGGAACAGCTCTTTGTCGGCCTTGCAGGTGAAGAGAGGACTGGTCTAATCAGCGACTTCCAGAACATTGTCGGTACAGTCGTGCTCCTTTTCGAGCCGCTCTCAATACCAGCTCTCTCCCAGCTCGTCGGCGTCCCGAGGGATGTTGTCGGTAACCTATTGGATCTTTTCCACTCGGTTCTCAGTATTCCTTCCAATTCTATCGCACCAGTCCGGCCATTTCACTTGTCATTTCGCGAATTCCTCATTGATCTCGATAAGGCCCATGATCAAGAAAAGTTTCCATTCTGGGTTGACGAACAGAAAACCCACGAACGTCTGGCAGTCCGGTGTCTAGAGCTGCTATCGACTGAAGACAGACTCAGGAAAGACGTCTGCAGGCTCCGCCTCCCAGGGACATGCCGGTATGAGATCGACCAGAACATCATTAACACCAACCTGCCGCTCGACGTCCAGTATGCCTGTCGGTATTGGGTGTACCACTGGAAGGAGAGTAAGTGCCTGATACGGGATGATGACCCCGTCGACCGTTTTTTAACGCGCCATCTCCTGCACTGGCTCGAAGCGCTGGGTCTTCTGGGATGGGTCTCAGAGAGCATCGGCATGGTGGACGACTTGCTGGGTTTGCTTGGTGTACGTTGCTGCTTTGGCTGACTATTCTCTCGGATAATATACTGACTTGTTTTTCTATAGCAGGAAGGAAGCGACAAGGTCTCGGCGTTTCTTTTGGATACCAGACGGGTCATTCGAAGTCATTGCTCTATTATTGACATGTCGCCTCTTCAGGTCTACCATTCAGCCATTGTCTTTGCGCCAACGCAGAGCGTCGTCCGAAGTACATTCCAAGATCAATTTCCCGCCTGGCTTACTCTGCTGCCAAAAGTTGATTTAGATTGGGATGCATGCATCCAAACGCTCGAGGGGCATAGCCGCTCGGTCACCTCCGTCGCGTTCTCCCACGACTCGAAGATGCTCGCGTCGGCGTCGTCCGACAATACCGTCAAGCTCTGGGACGCTGCAACGGGCAGCTGTACAGCAACGCTCGAGGGGCATAGCGGCTCGGTCACCTCCGTCGCGTTCTCCCACGACTCGAAGACGCTCGCGTCGGCGTCGGGCGACAACACCGTCAAGCTCTGGGACGCTGCAACGGGCACCTGTACAGCCACGGTTGAGATAGGCAGGGTTGTTACGCACCTCGCGTTTGATATAACCAGTTCTTCTCTCTTCACAGAAATCGGCACCTTCACCCTAAACAACGCATTGTCGCCAACAGCTTCGACGGCTACGCCAGCGCTTGAAGTATCAAAGGCAATGACTAGTCCCTTTTCGCAACACGTCAGTCGTTCGGGCGTTGGCCTCAGCAAGGACAACGCGTGGGTCACATGGGGCTCGCACAACGTACTATGGCTGCCGCCGACATACCGACCACGAAAGTCGGGTATCACAGCGTCGACAATGGCTATCGGATGCGCTTCAGGACGAGTCTTGCTTTTAGCATTCTCGGTCAGTAATGGCCTTTTCATGTAGCTTGTAGCTTGTCATTGTGCAGGATGCTTATTGTGCCTTATTTTTTGTCCCTCTTTGCCTTCTGAGGGTCCAAGGGGCCGCGCTGAATTTATATCCATTTGGTGGCGACTTGGAATGTTCCGGACCTCTTTACTATGTACATGATAAGCGGCCCAGACAAGCGACTGGCCCACTCTAACAAAATTTGCAAGGTAGCAGTGCAAAAAACTGTTAAGAAATTCTTAGTTGTGTAACGGTTCGGGCGACCTGTTTGGTCGCAAACGCCGGGAACTGAGACGACAGACCGTTGCGCCAAAAGCACAGCACAAGTTGATTGACCATCAATCAACTCGTAGTTCCCACCTAGATATCTATCCACATGCATCCAAGGGTAACCGGCGCAATAGCCGCGGGCTGCCGAGGCCCTGAACCCGGCATAGCCTGTTACAAATTCGCCTTTCACTGTAGTTACCTCTACCTCTATCGCACACACATCATAGCACATCATATCATACACCTTCCTGCGCCTGGTTATCCACCACCTCCTCGCACCGCCCACACAGCGTGTCCTCCTTCGGCGCCACATACTTCCAGCACCGCGGGCACTTGTGGTCGCGCGGCGGGAGCACCCAGGTGGTGCACTTGGTCCCATCCAGCTCAAAATGCGCGGGATACTTCCACTCGTGCTCCCCCACCTCCCCACCAATCTGCACCCACGACACGACCAACATATCTTCCAGCTCCGCCCGGAACCTGTCCAGCACCCGCGCCGCCCGTGACCCCTCCGGCACGTCAATCACCACCCCACACTGCAGCGACGAGCCCAGCACCTTGTCATCCCTCGCCATCTCTGCGCCCGCCTTGACCGCGTCCAGCACGTCCGGCAGCACCGACACCGCCTCGCGCACCTCAAAGTCGTTCAGCGTGAGCCTGGCCTCATCCACGAGCGGCGCGTCGTACAGCTGTCGTAGCGGGTGGTTATTTGCGCCCTCGCTCTCGCCGCCGCTTCCCTCCTCCGCCGGGTGCAGCCACGCCGGGCGGTGCGCCCACGCTTCCTCCACCAGCACGGGCGTGAGGGGCGCCAGCATGCGCAGGAAGCCCATGAAAATGGGCTCGAGCACGCCGCCGCCGTCGCCGCAGTAGAGCCGGTCCTTGAGGGCCTCGAGGTAGAACGCCGAGAGGTCGTTGGCGACCCAGCGGTTGATGGCGGCGACGGCCTTGTTGAACTCGAAGTTGTCGTAGTGGTGGGCAACCACGCGCATGACTTCGCGCAGCTGCATCAGCGTCATGTGGTCGAGGGCCGTGAGGGGCGCCGTCCGCGCCGACTCGTGCATCGAGCCCACCAACATCTTCATGGTGGTGCGGTACTTGATCAGGGATTGGTGGATCGTCTGAAGCACGGGCTCGCCGAGGACGATGTCGCGCGTGTAGTCGCTGCTGGCGGCCCAGAGGCGTAGCGCGTCCGGCCCGAGCGGGTCGTGCTTGAGCGTGCCGGTGCTGCCCTTCTTCTTGCTCTTGACGGGTGGGAGAAGGGTGCCGTCCATGACCTGGTCGGCCGAGATGATGTTGCCGAGGGATTTGGACATCTTCTTGCCTTCCTTGTCGAGCGTGAAACCGTGCGTGATGAGCGTCTTGAAGGGTGAGAGGCCGAGGGTGTTTGTGGTGGATGCCCCGCTGTGCTCCGCCATGGCGGCCACCCGGGTGAGCAGGCTGGACTGGAACCACCCGCGGTGCTGGTCCGAGCCTTCGAGGTAGAGATCGCCCTGGCCGTCCATCATAGTCCAGCTCGTTCCACTGTCGAACCAGACATCCATTGTATCCCGCCCGCGAGAATACCCCTCCGCCTTTCCGCGTAGCGACTCGGGGATCCAGGCAGGGTCGTCCGCCGGATCGGTCCACCACGCGTCGGTCCCCCGCTCCTGCACAACCGAGATGATGTGGTCGATCACCTCCTCCGTCATGACGGCATTTCCGTTGGGCTCGTACAGCGCGGGGATCGGTACGCCCCAGGCCCGCTGCCGCGAGATGCACCACTCGCTGCGGCCCTTGATGAAGGCCTCGAGCCTATTCTTTCCAGTCTCGGGCACGAAACGCACCTGGTCGATGGCCGCGAGCGCGTCGTCCTTGATGGTGGCCACGTCGGCAAACCACTGCGCCGTGGCCCGGACGATGATGGGCTGCTTGGTCCGCCAGTCGTAGGGGTATTTGTGCTGGTACTCGTGGACGTCCAGGACGTCGTCGCCGAGAGTCTCCAGCACAGCAGCGCTGCCGCCGTCAAGGACTGACAGCCCCTTCAAGCGATCAGGCTGGTCGGGAAAGGCGTCCTCGTTAAACAACCCATCATTGTCCACCGGCGCGGACACCTCGATGCCCAGCGGCAGGCAAGCCAAATAATCGTCAAATCCGTGCCCTGGCGCGCAGTGTACGAGCCCGCTGCCAGACCCATCCGTGACGAACGCCCCATGAATAAACAGCTGGGGCTCCGCCGCCTTCCCCCTCAACACATTGACATACTGCAGCTGCATGAGCTGGCTGCCTTTGACGGTGCCGACCACCTCGGGCGCGGCGCCCTCCCCACCCAACACCTCCGTCACGCGCTCCAAACAGTTCTCCGCCACCAGGAACACATCCCCGCCCACCTTCACGAGCACATACCCCATCTCCTCATGCACCGCAATCGCCCGATTCGCCGGCAGCGTCCATGACGTAGTCGTCCAAACCACCGCGTACACCCTCCCCTTAAACCCCCCCATCCCCGGCAGCCCCTCCCATCCGCTCACCACCGGAAACCGCACGTACGCCGCCCGCGACACATGCGCGTCATTATACTCCAGCTCGGCCTCCGCCAGCGCCGTCCCGGACGACGGCGACCAATAGACGGGCTTGTACCGCCTGTAGACCAGCCCGCGGCGGACCATGCGCTGGAACAGGCGCAGCTGCCGCACCTCGTAGGCCATGTCCATGGTGGTCCAGCGGGCGTCCCAGTCGGCCATGACGGCGTACGAGCGGAAGCCGGCCATCTGTTTGACGACCGTGTCCTGGGCCAGCTTGCGCGCCGCCTTGCGGATCGCGCCGGGCGGCATGCGCTTGCCCGCGGCCGCGTCGACGGCTTTGAGCTCGATCGGCAGGCCGTGGCAGTCCCAGCCGGGGATGTACGAGACGCGGCGCCCTGTGTGTGCGTGGGGCAGAGGTCAGCGCCAGGAATTGGGGGGTTAGGAAGCGGTGGAGGCGAGATCGCACCTTGCTGGACCTTGACGCGCAGGATTATGTCCTTGAGGATCTTGTTTAAGGCATGGCCGGCGTGCAGGCTGCCGTTGGCGTAGGGCGGGCCATCGTGCAGGACAAACTCGTTGTCGGCGGGGCGGTTGGCCGCCTGCCACTTGTAGAAGTCATCGGCGCATCGTTGGATGTACTGGTCCCGGTCGGCCGGTCGAGGGCGCGGTCTTGGAGGGGGTTAGCAGCTTGTCCTCGACTTTTTTCCCCTGTCCTTCTCCTCCCCTTCGTCGCTTCGTGTGACGGCAATGGGGGGCCTACGGGAACTTGGACTTGGGCAGCCTTAGCGTCGATGCCCAGTTTTTTGACATTGTCCCCGACACGTCATAGCGGGCGCAGCTGGTCGGCCGGCAGATTTGCAGATTCGAGGTTGGTGTTGTTGGGAAATTTCGAGCTAGGTGCTCTGCCGATTTGTGGGGCGGAAGCTCGAGCTCGTTCAGCTCGCTCAGCTCAGCATCGAGCTCAGCCTGTCATCAGCCCCAAGAAGACAACCCGCTCAGGGGTGAACTACAAACATGCTTGCAATTAGGACGCGGGCACTTGGAAACATCAGTTTTTCAAAGTTTTATTTATTGACTTGGGCAACGTATCATTGCTGTTCATGAACGCTGTCTCACCCCAGCTTCGCAGGCTCCCATACCCGAGACGTCAACAGCCTGGGCGCCCTTCATCCAAGGCCACCAACAGTCATATACACCTACATTTGCGTAGTTCGTAGAGGGGAATCTGTCTAATATTTTCCGCAGCCCAATGCCACCCCAAACGCCAAAACCGTCCACCCATGAGCCCTTAGTTGAGATCTTCGAAGCCCCCAAACATGGCTCCCGCAAACATCGCCCCGGCCGCCCCGAAACTGCTCAACGTGACGCCGAGCACCGACCTCCGCCAGACCTGTACCGCCTCGCCAAACGGTGGCAAGCTGCGGTAGAAGACGACCCCCGCGCCTACAGCCGTCAAGCCCAGCCCGGCCCCGAGCACCAGCAGTATATCCCGCCACGCCCTCATCGTGATCCTCACCCCCCTACTCGCCAGCACCTGCCGCTTCTTCCTCACCGTCCACCACTGCGCCCATAACTCCCCAAGCACGGGAACCTCACCAAGCACCCCGCGCGCGAACCTCGCCCCGACCGCAAGCGCCCTATCACCCTCCGCACCCTCCGCCCACGGCAACGACCTCCCGCTGTCGGGAAACACCCTCTTCCGAAACTGCGCCACAAACCTCCCCAGGGCGGGGTACCGCCGCTCGACGACCTCCCGCAGCCACGGCCGCGGCACGTCCGGCACGACCATCAGCGCAAGGTACCCAAAGGCAAGACACCTCCCCTCCTCCCGCACCTCGTCCCCTTCCCACTCCACCGGGGCCAGCACATCCAATACATCCCCCGCCAGCCCCTCCAACTTGATCCTCCCCCTCTCCTCCGGCGCCATCCCCCCACTCACCCCGCCCTTAATTAACCTCGACCTCAACGCCGCCGGCACGCTGACCCACCCCTCGGCCGCGCTCCTCTTCTCCTCCGCCCGCTCCCTCTCGGCCGCCGCGTCCGCGTCCAAACCCGACATGCCAAGGTGTGCCGCGCGCCGCGCCATGGCCGCCCGCACCGCCGGGGGCTCGGTCCACGGCAGCGGGAGGGGCAGCAGGGCGCTAAAGGCGGGGCGGGTGGTCGCGGCGTAGTTGGCCGAGGAGACGTAGAGGGAGAGGGAGAGGAGGGGCGCCGCGTGCTGGGTTAGGAAGGCGGTGTAGGCGGTTGTGTCGGCGGCGGTGATGGGCAAGGTGGGGGAGGGGAGTGGTGGTTGGGCAGCACTGGCACCGGAGTTGGTTCGGGAGCGGAGGTGGGCTGTGATGGCGGTGTAGCCGCTCGTCCAGGCGGAGGTGGAGGGGTCGTGAAGGGCGGGGAGGTGTTCTGCGGGGCGGTGAGGTTAGTTTGGAGCGGGGTCAGGCGGGCAGGTGGGTAGGTGATTTCCGGAGCGGTGAAGGTGGGCGGGAGGTGGGAGGTGGGTGGTGTGGTGCTCACGTGTTGGGACGGCCGAGGGGCTGGTTTGGACGAGCTGGTAGTCGGCGGGGGCGAGGGTTTGGGCGAGGAACGCGACTGCAGCGAGGCACTCGGCGTCGATGGAGGGGAGGCCGAAAGCCGGCCCCCAGACGTGGAGTTGCAGCACCATGGCGTGTGCCTGTGCGCGGAGTGTTCCTCCGCTCGGCGGCGTCGGTCCTTTCGGCCAGACACTCGGTGAAAAGAGTGGACGGTGGCGACGGCGATCAATTGTCGATGAGCGCCGTGTTGGGGAAGCACTGACGCTGTGTGCACTCATCCGTCGCTCGATCGAGGCGAATTTGGTCGAGGGGACGTGTTTCAGGCTCCACGTCCTCACGTGGCGATAACAGATCCACAAAAATCACGGCCGATAACCCAAAATTCATCCCAACTTTCCAGAACGCCACTTACGGAATGCCACAGAAGATCAGTGGGGCCAACCCTGATTTCCCGTCCCGCCGCCGCCGCCGCAGTTTTCCCCGCTGCTGCGCTGCGCGCTGATCCATGATTGCGACAAAATTCCAATTCCAGGCTTGGCCTGGTCTGGGACATCCGATTTGCAACAAGAAACGAAAATCCCTGCGTCATCAAAACCAGCCCCATTTCCCCCCTTTCCAGGAAAAGCAGAGGAGGGAGGGAGGCCACCACAACAAAACTGTTTCAGATCCCTCAAACAAGAATGACAAAGAAGATCTCCCAAAGTCCGTGACGTCGCGCAACGAGTCTCGTCTCGGATCGGAGATGATTTGCCCTCCTCGCCAAAATATGACCAGATCTGGGCCCCCCTCCCATTCCCTCCCTCAAAGTTCCAAAAGGAGCAATCGTTGCTTGCTGCCCCCCCCGGCGTCCATCCTCCCCCCTGCCAGACTCCCTGGTTTTGCTTGGCGAATGTCCTGCTGCTTGCTGGGCTTTCAATGCTCCCGTGGTCAAGGCAAGGTCCGATCCCCCGATCTGGGAATGACCACAGGTTTTCCGCATCCGGTCGGGTTGGGTTGCTGGCCCCCCACAGGGCCCAAACCCAGCGGGATCTGGTTCGGGTTGCTCCAAACAGGTTTGGTTTGGTTTGCCCTTCCTCAGTCCCCTCCTCTCCCCCCTCCTTCATGTTCACACACACACACACATCATGCAAGGGGGGCGAAGTGCTCGCTGTGCATCCCAACTGGCCGGATGGGGGGGCGAACGTCTGAGCAAGCAAGATCGAGGGAACGGACAGCCAGACAGCGAGCAACTTACCCTGTTTCACCCGTGTGGACCGCGTCGATCACCAATAATATTCCCGAGACCCAGCCCCCATCCGTCTGGTATGGGACGACGGTATCCATATGGTGGTGGTTAATAATCACCCACTTTGAGACGGGACAACCTGTTGATCTCCCGCCGAGCATCTGCACCCCTCTATGTACCGAGTTACCATACCATCGCAGCGCAACAAAGTGACCATGGGACCAGATATGCGGGCCAGGGCACAGGGGCCCAGGCTCGCTTTGTCCCGGCTCTGATGCTGCCCCCCTTGCCGTTTACCGTCAGTCATTTCCGCCTCAGACATGCGATCCCGAACACGCCATGATGCAACCATCGCTCGATTCGCATCGGGCGGAGGGGTTGCGATGGTAGGCACTGTGGTAAGAGGCGAGCGCGGACAAGACCTGAGAAAGCGTCACAGCGCCAGTGGAGTGCAACCCGCGACTGCGACGCAACCCACAAGCCCGCAGAGCAAAAAACAAACCCTCCGCACGGCACGGGCGGCGAGCGGCGGACAACCAAGCTGGCTGTTCTGGCAAGTGCGGGTTGGCTCGCAAGGAGCAGGCGGGCGGGCGGGCGGGCGGGCGGTATGGCCCCAACCCCCCACCCCACGGTGGATGGACATTGGCGGCGGCAGGGTCGTAATGCAGGTCATGATCTCTCGCACAAGCAAAGCCCAAAAAGCGCCAGCCCAATTCCTACCTTAGCTTGCCCCCCGAGTCAACCTCGCGGGAGGGTTTCACCCGAATTGGGGGTGGAGGGGAGGTTGGAGGGGTAGTAAAATGGAGAGCGGGGTTGTGGCGGGCTCGCCATCTGGATCTCATGATCACACGGTTGCATTTTCGTAGTATGGATGCAAGAAACAGCAGCGGTGATTTCTGAACTTCATTATCGCGTTGGTATTATTGCCTAATGGAAGAGCCCAACTGTTGCCCTGCTGTCCTATCCCCTCTCCGAATCCTGTTCCCGATTCAACTCCGTTCTCCAGGTGGGTCGGGAAATCCTCCTCCGCCTCCTCCTCCTCCTCGCCTGTCCTCCCCGCATCGTCCTCATAGCCAGACGACGTGGTATCATGTGTGACGCCCAAAACAGAAAGATGCTCATAGTTATACAGGTGGTGAGTAGGAAAAACAAAACGCAAATCCCTTCTAATAGTTCCCAAGACGTGCCGAGAAAATGTCGTAACACTTGATATCGCTGTCGTCGCTCAAAACAGGAGAGTAAGGAAAATAAGAAATAAGAAAAACAAAAAGCCGTTGATTAAATGTCCGTAGATCCCAGGTGGTGGTACAGGGTGGTGGATGAAATGCGCGGTCGTGCCGGTAAAAGTCGAAGGTGAAAAAAGACGAAATGATGGAAATGGTTCGAGACTCCCTGAGCCGGCTCGCGGGATGCCACCGTGCATACGTTGTGGTGTGGTTGTAAACGGCTCGTCGGGTTGCGTGGTGGTTTGAGTGTGAGTGGATGCCCGGCAACTCCGTCGCCCAGGTTTTGGTTGCGTCGTGGTTCTTGGGTTGGCCAATCAGAACGGTGAGGCTCCCCGAGGCAGTGGCGTGGCAGTTGAATGGCTGTGTTCGGAGTCGGCGGCGGCGGAGGGGTTGTTGCTGCAGCTGCGGTCCCTCAATCTGCGGCTGGGCTGTGGATGGGCGCCCGCATGCAGAGGCATGATGGCGTGCAGCTCAGCAGTGTTGCGTCTGCTGCTTGCGTCCGAACCAGCGCGGGTGGAGGGCGGACGGGCGGGCGGGAGCACTGCGTGTGCATTCCCTTGTGTCGCCAGCCTCGCGTGGACAAGGACCACAAGAGACATGACGATAACGTTTGCGGCGCGCGGCGATCTCTGGGCAGAAATGCGCGAGGCCTGGTGACCAAGTGATGAAACATGCGACATGTCGAGTCGTCGTCCCGAGAGGAGGGGTCATATCAACCGGCGAACCCCCTGCTTAACCCCGTTTGGGAAGGGGAGGCAGCGGCCTGCTCGGCGGCGGGCCGGGGCAGGGAGGGAGTTGGGACGGTCTTTGCGACGGCATCATGTCGAAGGAGTCGAAGAGAGTTGAGGAAGCCAGCTTGACGGTTGGGGGTGGTGAGGCGGCTAGGCCGGGGTGGTGGACGTTTGTCTTGGGTGGGCGGTGGTGGTGGTGAGTGGTGCCGGTGGATGATGGCAGACCGTTGAAGTAGTAGCGTGTTGGCGGTGGAGGATGAGAGGTCTGAGGATCTCTTGGAAGTGTTTGCGATGTTCGTGTCGGTCTGTCTGTCGATGAGTTCGAGAGTCGTGGACCGCAGGGCAGGGTGGGAGGAGGGCAGCCTTATGTAGGTGTCAGCGACTGATGACTTCCAAATTGCTGCTCCAAGGCCAGGCGCCAAAAGGAGCCAGTTCACCGCAGGGCTGCCAGGACTTTGTGGGTCGCCCAGGTACCGACGGCTCCTGGAGCGCCGAAATCCTCGGTACACGCCTTCTACTTCTTTTGACCCCTTGTCCCACTCACACAATAGCGTATGACTGCACCCCTGCCAGGTCCTTAACTGTACTTGCAGGGATGGGGAGTAACTCAAGTTGCGGTGACGCAGCGTGGGCTTGGCGCCGGACAGGGTCTCGATGTCCGCTGCGAGGAAATGAAACGCTGCATCAGAGCTGGGATGGCTCCCTGTCGTCGTGCCCCTGGTCCGGGAGAGACAAGACGGAGAGACATGGAAGACGGCCACAGCAGTCCGTTGTACCTGACAGACACACGACGACGTATGCCATATGCGTTTTGCGAACTCGACGCCGATGACGCCCGTGGAATCCCGCTTGCAAAGAGCGGTCGGCCTGGCTCCATCGTCGCCTTGCAAACGGCCCATCTGGCTCCGGCACATGCAGGCATAGCATCTGGTGGCCGCCTTAGTCGGCCTTTCCTGCGGGTCGCCGTGCCCGCGTCCAAGCCAGAACGGACGCGCTTTCAGGCCTCGCCCAACAATGGCCTACTAGCGAAGCATCGCGTGTCAAGTGTTGGGCATCGCCGCTGCTGCTCGCGCCTGCTTGGGCCGGCACAGCGCAGCGACTGACTGACAGCACAGGAAAAGAAGAAAAGCCCGCATTCGGCAAGTCTTGAAACCTGTGCGCGCACAGTTGCTGGAGGGCCGGGGGCGCCGCCGCCGCCGTCGCCAGAGGGCGCTTCCGTTTGCGCCCGTCGTCGCGCGCGCAGGCCACAGCACAGCTGGGGAGGAGGCCCCGCCCCTCCGTTGCGTCCGAAAAAAGCGGCGCACAGTGAAGCTGAGGACGATCGCGGGCGATGCAAATTTAGCACCATTGTGGAGACACTGGACTCGGATCGAAGCCTTGTGCGAGCCCGCCCCCGAACCCCACAGCCAATTTCAACAAAGCCGACAAATTTCTCAACGGTGTGAAAGTTGTGCGCTGAAAAAATTGATTGCAATGCGCTGGTCGGGGGTTTTCCAGGGGCAAGGTGGATCGGGGGTTGTGCCAGCGTGGCCGTTGTTGACTTGACTCCAAATGCGCATCAGGGGCAACTGACAATTTCCGTGAGGCCCCGGCGGCGGCGGTGTGTGTGTTTGTGTTGTTGTGTCCTCGATTTGAGTTTCCGCGGACCTGGCTGACTGCCCTCGCTCTCTCTCGCCCCAGCTGTGCTACGCTGTTGTTGTGTTTCAGAAAACAACGTTTCAGTCGAGACAGCTTGAGTCGATTTGGATCGGGGACACTGCTGTGGATCACTTTTGCTGGCTCGATGGCCTGAGCTTGAGCGGACTGAGTGCGGACGGTACCTGTAGCGACCTGGCTGGCCGAGCCGACGCAGGTCCGTCCGCTGCCGGCCAGTCCAAGTCGGGCAGTCTGATCTGAGTGGTCAGGAGGCCTGTTCTGCGACCCTTTCTTTGCGGAAACAAACCCCTGTTTGCTGGCTGCCCTGCCCTGTTGCCCTGCTGTCCTCGGCCCCGTCCCTCGTATCCTCCCCCAGAGCGCAACTGCCACGCCTTCGAGGGTGGCTTGGGTCAATTAAATGCAACACACCCTTTTTCAGGCCATTGTGGTGACAGATCACACCTCGCTCTGATTGCAGAGCAGCCCGATAGCATCATCCCCCTTTGTTGTTCCTGCTGGCTGCTGCTGAACTCTTCGCGGGGGAAGCCAATCACGGCGTCTGGGGCACGCTCCGCCTGCAGACCTTGCTTTTGCCGTTGATTGTGTTCTTGATCCGGGGTAAGCCAAGCCCAGGAGAAGACCGAGAAGCACCTCCCTCCCTTTGGTTGCCCCCTCTGGCTCGGCTGCCACCGTCTCGCCCTCTCGCCCCCCTCATGCGGCTGCGTGCTGAGTTGCTCGGGAGGGAACCAGTGTGTGTGGTGCAGCATCGTGGTCCGAAAGCGGCATACAGCCCTGTGTCTCCGGCACCTCCGACCGACCTCGACTCAGATGTCTTGTCTGCGCCTGCACGCTCAGCTGCGTGTGGCTCAAGGCAGAGACAGGGCGGTGGCAGGGAAGAAACACCGAGGGGCTCATCAAGCCGCCCGACTTACACCCACCCTCCGTCCGTCCGTCCCACACCCTCCTCGTACTTTGCCGTTACTCGTACCCCGTAACCCGGTGCCTGTCTCGCGTTTGTCAACAGCCACTTTCCACCACACCACCGGCCTCCACCGTCATCCTCTACCACGCCTCACCTCCAACACGGCCGCCACGGATGGCCCGGCTCAGGAACCAGGCTCGGGAGGCGTGGCCATGATTGGACGCCCGAGGGCCAAGGCGTCCAGCCGCGCAACAACACCCACCCTTGCAGCCTTGGGCGGTACCTGAGCCACCCCGATCAGGCACCGCACACCACCACCCACCACCACACCGCAGGGCAGGGCAGGGCCTCCGTTTTCCCCGCACTTCACAGGGTCGCAAACAAGGTCATCAGACGGACCTGTGACGAAATGCCCTCCCAGCCCTGCCCGGCGAGTGACCAACACAGCTGCGAGACAGGACAGAACAGGCAGGCATGAGCGAACCAGGGCGCCAGTCCATGAATTGATCGCTGTCATCGTTGCCTTGCTGCAACGGCAAGCTGCCTGCTGGCTGACGCCCAGCCCTGCCCGGCAGCCTGGGAGGGGGAATGGGAATGGGGGGCTTGCATCTCTCGCCCTAGCCGGGAACCCCCGTATGTGTGTGTGGTGTGGGTGCGAGGGAAGACGAAAAAAGCCCGCTCCCGCTCACGTTGCCGGAACACCACGCATTTCATGACTCACATTTCCCAACAGGTGTGCTGGCAACGGCATTTCCAGGTTTCCCAGTCGTCGCCGCCTGTGCCTGGGGTCCGTGAGCGTGTGGTGTGCGGCGAGCCGTGGAATGGGATGGGCGGGAGATGAGGCATGACGCGGGGGCGTCGAGCCAGGGTTGCCCACTGGGCTGCCCAGGGAATTCGGTGACAGGCCGCAATTCGTGATCCAAATCCGTTGATATCAGGAACATGGAAAAACACGAACCAGCAACCCGGCCGCAACGGAGCCGACCCAGGCCCGTTCTGGCCGCCCGCGACAAACAACAACGGCCGTAACTGGCCAGGATTGATAAAACGCGAGCATTCCACCCCAAAAGCCCAAACAGCCGGCCAGGCCGCCCGCCCATCCGGCCCCCATCACGTTTACACATGCCACGGCCGAAAACCCTCAACTTGAGACATTTGGGAGGCCCCGTTTTCACTTTCCCACTTTCCGCCGCCCTCCCCATGCAGCCGCGCACACAGTGAAAAGATACATTGCCAATCTTGGAAGAAAGCGAAACCCTACATAGGAAGGCGAGCGAGTGCCCAGACGCCGAGCGGGCGGCAAGTCCCATGGATCGGCGCATGGACGCCGCGCGCTCAGCTGGCTCGCGCCAGCAGAAACACCAGCCGCCCGGCGCCCGCCCGCCGTTCCATCCAGCGCTTAGCCGTGTGATGGCTGCCGCGCTCTCCCCAACATGGAGGTTGTTTCGCTGAAACACCTGCGGCCGCTGCCGCTGCAGGACAGCGCGGGACAGCGCCTAACGATGGCTACCATGCCCATGCCAATGCGCGTCGGATATGTGATTACTGCATCGGGACCTGCAGCAGCCGCGGAGCGGCTATTCAAGACACGGCGGCGGCGGCGTGGTTGACAGACCTGTCGTGTATAGCGGCGGCAACGGTAGCGGCATGCCGTGTCAGGTTAAAAAAGCCGCCGTATTTTTGGCATCACACTTGCACGGCATGACATGCCAGGGCATCGCACGGCATCGCATCGCGGAGTGTGTTTGTTTGCTAGCCTCGTGTGTCATCGGGTGCTGGGGGTGGCACAGCACCCGAACGAGCAAGCAGAATGCCCATCCATGCAGAGAGGCATTCGCATTCGCGGCTGCAGCTGCATCTCAAGAGGGAACAGCCGACAGCCGAAGGGTTGCGCGAAAACATGCAGCTTGACCTTGACACTCCACAGTGCAACGACGACGAGGACGACGACATCTCACGAAAACGCAGCGCAGCGGCCGCGCATCATTAGCCGATATAGGCAAGGTATCTGCGCATATATCCCAAGTCTGTCCTGGGCTGTGTGCCTGTCCCGGGCGGGAAAGCATCCTATTAATCGACGCCTCGGGCGGCAAGCTGGCAAACAAATAATGCGCAGCCGGTAATGCTGGCTCGGGTTCGGCCTCGCAAGTTGATGACGCGGGTGTGAGTGAGCGACAGACACCACCAGACCACCAGGCTGCGATTCATATCAGTCGAGCCAGCCTTGCTGCCATCGGATACCGTTCCCGAAGGATGCAAGCGCGCACACCAACAACAGCATCTCAGTCAGCATGCACTCTCGACTGGGCCAGCCAGGCAGCGTCCGGAGATTTCCCATCTTACAGCCTGTAAGCCAGATAGACAAGGGCACATGGCTCGCTCGTCGTTCCGCCGCATGTGGTCAGTGCATGCATCCCATCCCGACCATTCCAAGCCGTGGGGTCCCCAAAACGGAGGGGGGGAGACAAGAAACGGTCAGTCAGGCAGTTGGTTCCGAACCAACAGCACCCGCTCTCTCCACCCACCCAAACCATGGAACCCAACACACACCGAACAGCCGTGGATGACCGAACATTGACCCGGCAGCTTGGAACCAATGTCGTGTCGTCCGTCCACGAGGGCGAAAAACCGGGCCCCCGCCGCACACCCAACAACAGAAGCCCAAGCCCAAGCCTCCGCAGCCGCAGCCGCAGGCCCATCCGTCATCACGGGCTGCATCGCATCGTGTCGTCGGAGCGCGCAGAGTCCTTGAATGAGGGAAGGATGGGGCGGCCATGATTTCCGCATTTCTCCTTCTCATCAGCTCAGCCCGCGACACCCGCCCAGCCACCCGCCTTGCTGCCTTGGCCGCAGTTCAAAACCAAGGAAAACAGAAACAACAACAAACCCCCTCGGGCTGCGACACATCTTCCGGGATGCTCCCCGTCAACTGGCCCGCGTCGAGTTTGGAAAATACTCTCCTCCAGGCTCCAGGGGGGAGCGGTGAGGCTGTTTGCGAAGGATGATTCCGCATCTCGGACCCGCCCTTGGCGGTGTTGCGCGTTAGAGGCCCCATCATCTGACCACCCCGAGGTCCATCCGCTCCAAGGAGCGCGAGGCAGAAGTGCCAGCGCCTGCATGTCCCCGCCATCCGCCCACCCATCACCTCCACCCCCACTCTCGTCTCGAGCCTGTTTTGTACCAGCCAGCATCAAGGCAGCAATGACGACGGCGGCGACCGTTTTGGCCCTCCCCGGCGAGCCCGACAAGCCCGTCCTGGCGGGCAGCGGCCCAACCCCCGCTCCCTGACCCCTCCCCCTCATTCCCCCTCCCTCCCTCGGTGGGTGCTCGGTTGATGCAGGCCCATCCCGGCCAGATTCGATGCTTCCAGAAGGCCCGGAAGCCTGTCAGCAAGATGGAGAACAGGTCAGGCAGACGAAACGGAAGGCTTGGAGGCTCCTCCTCCGGCGCCAGCTCACCGCCGGGTCTTGTTACTGCCCAGTTCCCTGCCCAACCGCACCACAACCCACCGCCTGAATCTCCCGGGCTGTTGTCGCGGGACGGACCACACGGTCAATGCTTCCCATTTCCGCCGGGCGGGAGAGGGAGAAGGAAAAGGGCCTTCGGCGCTAGCACATGGACGATTTCCCCCGTGATGGTTGGATGGGTTGGGTTTTTTTTTTGGCTGGGCAGGGGGGATATCTCCAGGGATGCCCCTCGTTGTGGAAGAATGAGTCTGGCCGAACTGCCGGCGGAAATCAAAAAGTTGAGGCGGTGTCGTTTTTCTCTTTCCCACGTGTCAGCCCGCAGCCAACCCCGTCCTTGCGATGGCCATGCCGCCGAGCGAGAGGGCTGATAACGAAAATGTGATGAACGGATGGAGCGGGCTGGCTGGTGGGCAGGCGCACACACCACATTGCGGATGCGATATCCAAGAAAACGGAGCCTGGAATAGTGTGCGAGAGATGGATGGGCTGAGCGCAATTCCGGCAGAGCCATGATTCGACACCCGCCCTGCCGGGCTCATTCTCAAGAAACGCCATCCTGCATGATGGGGGCCAGCCAGCCTTACGGGCTCGTTTTGGACGAGACGGCACCCAGCTGTGCAACAGCCACGCTGCCTGCATCCTGCAGTCAGCAGGCACAGCCAGGGCGGTGCTGCCCAGCCCTCTCGCCCACCACCACCACACCACACCACCCACGCCGCCCGGAACTCTCTGGGTTGGGTCGGGCGCAGTCTTGGTTTGGGGAAACGGAAAAGATGGAGAATCTCCCCACGTCTCCATCCAGCAACGCTGCTTATCGCCCTGCCATGCCATGTGGGAGAGCGTCCCACTGTGGTTCGGTGGGGTTCGTTGGCTGGCGAGGAAAAGAGGCGCCGATTTCGTCATCCCGCTCTGCATGTTTCTTTTTTTTTTTTTTTTTTCCTCCGAACAGCAGAACACAAGGCGGCTTAGCCCGCGGGAAAACCGGGTATGTCGCTCCGCTGGGAGCGGATCCGCCTGCCTCTCGAGCCGAGCTCTCCAGCTCACGAAAAGCCCACCGAGGAGACGGCAGGAAAGAGAAAAAAAAAGTACACACCGCAACCGCAACCCGGAAATGAGGGTGGAACTCGCGCCGCTCACGCGGACGGCAGAAAAAAAATCACCACTTTGCTCGTGTTGGTTTGATAGAGGAAAATACTGTTGGAGCTCCCAGCTGCGCTGTTGCTGCCGGTACCCGTTCTCGCCCCGTCGATCATTCACTCTCCAGACAAACTTGTCCAGGCATCTCTCGGGGGTGTCCCAACAAGCCCTGCCTTGCCCTGGATGCCTTGGCTGGCTGCGCAAAATGAAAATGGAGAATGGAAATGGAAATCAGGGCCAAGCCCAGCCTCCCTCCCCCATCCCCCCAATCCCGCTCCTGAACCAATCATGTCCCGGACATGACCGATTTGGCAAGCCCTGAAACCAGGGGCGTCGGTCATTCGTCCGCCTCGTTCGCTCTGCTCTTTTGGCCGTGGGGAGAGGGCAGGGAAAGGAAAAGGGGACCTCGGCTCTTACCCCTGGCCCAAACCCCTGGCCCAGCTGGGATGGAATTGGGGCCTGGGATGGGATCATCCCTACCGCACCACGTGGGAAATCTCTCATTCGATGGATCACGGCGCAGGCACCGAAGTTCGAGCAGCGCACGCACCGCACGCACCATTCCCCTGGGCTGGGGCTGGGCGGCGAGAGATCGGTTGGGGTTGACGTTGTGCAAGGACCATGCTGAGCGTCCTGATCCTGCGCACGCACCACAGGGGATTCATTGATTGATTGCAGGTTGTTCCGCCCGTTTTGGGCGGATGGTGCAGCTTCGCGTTGCTTTGGCTGCGCTGAGGACGATGATCAAGGAGTTCAGCCCCAGCTGGGTTTTGACAAGATTGGGATGCGCTGCAACCCTCCTGTTCATGTCCCCCAAACTCAGGCTGGAGGAGGCGGCACGTACAAACGGAGAGGGTGTTTGCCTCAGTCGCGCACGCCCGCCGCGCAAGAACGGCGATGGTCTCGTTCTCCCGAACGCGCCCGACCCGAAGCGACGACGGACGCCAGTTCGTGCGCAAGCGTTTCGCCAGAGAAAAGGGAGGCTGGGCTAACTAACCACCAGGCTAACCACAACCACCGCTAGAGGTCGACGGGTTGACAGAGACGACGACCAGGCTCCTACCCGCTGCGAAACCAAAAGGGGCGAGCAAAAACCCTCCGCTAACGCCCGTTCAGGCAATGCGAAGGGGGTGGTCAGGCGAGCGCACGGATGGTTGCGCTGGGTGCTGAATGACCCTTTTCCGAAACGTCACTACCCGGGGTTTTTCGTCCCAGCCCTGTCAGTCCATCTCGTCTGGAGCTTGTGTTGGATGCGATACAGACAGGGTAGGATAGGGCGGGCGGGTGGGTGGTTGACGTCCTGCGATGACGTTGATCAAATCAGGGAGGGGTAGGAGACGGGAGAGCCGGGGGAGGGTTGCCAAAGGGGGAAGCCGAGCCGGCGCGTTGGAGGGTGCGTCGGGCCATGTGCTCGCTCCTTTTGCTTTGAAGTTGGTGTTGACCCCCCTTTCTTTCGTCATGGCTTCATTCATCCCCAACCGACGTCAGCGTTTTCGGGGTCGATCTGGGGCTGGGGTGGGATCGTGTCGTGGATACGTGGGGGCGCGGTTGGGGGTTTCGGCGTTGTGTCATCCGTGGACCACGGTGAAGGTCCGGTTGAATGCATGCATGCTCACCACCATCTTCTCTGGATGGATGGTGTCCCCCCCGGTCGGCCTGGCTCGTGGTTTGTGGTGTTACCATGGCATGGCGACGCATGGCATGGCCCTCACTATTCCTGGACATGCGGGGATTGGATTGGATTGGGGCGCGACGCCGCCTCGGGGAGGGCACAGCCCGGCTGGACATGTTCAGCTGGAAGCGGAAAGTTTGTCTCTCCATGGACGGCCGAAAACAGCCCGCTTCCCCCAATATCCGGTCGGCCGGCCGCTGCAGGTACAGTGCACAGTGCCCGCCTGTGGCCAGCAACAAACCCGCCGGAGTTCGAGATTGCTGCTGGCCGGCGTGCACTCAGCATGGGCTGATGCAAACGGTCCCGTGGCGCCCGATATATCGAAACTTTGACGAGACAGTGCGCGCAAGGGGAGCCGGCCGACAGCCGAAGGAGGGAGGGCTGCACATGGCATGGCATGGATGGCACGGCAGCATGGGCGCATGCCCGTCATCGACCGACGACACGCGCACGCACACGGCGTTGGGTCGCCTCGTATCCATCCATCCATCCATCCACCCACCCACTCATCCATGATCCATCCCATTATCGTGAGCACAGCAGCAGCAGGTGCACATTAGTTGGTGAAGCCATTGCCCGCCCCGCCGCCATGCGACGACCGCCCCATGCCACGCCGGGGAGGAACGGGAGGCAAGAACGGGAGTACCTGGCAGTAGCGTCGCCCGAACCTTCAGAGCCTTGCCCGTTTCGGGTTCGTGGGCGCTCCCCGCTCTGTCGCGTTCGTTCGGTGTTTCTCGTCTCTGTCCCCTGCTCGGGCTTGTAGCGTCATGGGGGAGGAACGCCCGCCGGCTCTTTTGTTGCGCGAAAGAGCCTCGGCGGTTTTTCTGCCCCAGACGGGCGGAGTTGGCCGTTCGAAGGCAGCGGCGGGATGTGACAGGGCGTCATGTGGTGATGCTTAGCGCCACCAACACCCCTGCGCGGTTGAGAGGAGGGGGGGGAGGAGAAGGACTTGGCGATGTCATCAAAACCATCCGGGCCGACACCAAGCCTCCAAGTTCGCCAACGACCTGCCGAAATGGGGGGAGGTGCCCTCAAGGGAGAACGCCACCGCGTTTGCTTTCAAATCCGGGCGTTGATGAGATGACCACCGCCCTGTAGCGCACTGAATGAATCCGGGGCGGCAGTTCTTGACGGGTGATGGTCGACGGCCGTTTCTGGTCGGCCGGACGGGGGGTATCAGCCCATGGGCGCCGCAACATCCCGATTCGCAAGCGAGGGAGGAGTGAAACAAATCGGCGGGGTAACTATTTCCCCGTCACAAGGCAGAGAGCGGAGGGGTTCGGGGCTGGCGGCGAGTGACTTCTTGGCTCTATGACATCAACAAGGGCCTGTCCTGTCGACCCATCACCCCCACGACGTCTCATGGGTGGCGGACCATCGCAATGCCGTCGGACCCAAACGGCCGCTTCATTCATCCTCCGCGTCCTCCGCCGCCGGGTCAGGCAGCTGCGTAGACTCGATCCAATTCTCCAGTATGGCCTGCCCCCCCGGCCGGCCGCCAGCAGTCTGGGATTTATTGCTGCCAGACCGGGCGGCTGAGGTGCCGCCGCCCGTGGGCCCGCCCCCGCCGTCGCCGCGCCGCTTGACCACCAGGCACAGCACGCGCCCGTAGATGGCGAAGCCCTCGTAGGAAATGTCCAGGGCCATCTTCTTCTTGTCGTCGCGCTCGGGTGCCGTCTCCCTGCGGCGCTTGGACGGCGGCTGGCGGGTGCCAGCATCGTCGGAATCATCCTCGTCCTCCGCCTCATCCTCGCTGCTGCCCCCGTCCCCGTCGTCGCCCTCAAACAGCTTGTCCCCCGACGAGTCTGAATCAACCACCTCCACGTGCGCCCCCTCGGACTCATGCCCATGCCCGCGGGGGTCTCGACGGCGCTTGGGCCTCCGATTGGTGGACTCTGACCGTGCTGGTGTTCCATCCGCCATTGGGATGTCGGCCAGGTTGGCGACGGCGTCGCCGTCGTCCTCTTCCTCTAAGCGTATCGGGACGTCGGCAGCAGCGGCGGTCCCCTGGGCGTACGCCCCGTCGTCGAGGTCGATGGGCTCGTCCTGGGACGCGCCCATCAACTTGGACGAGTTGGAGGTCAGCCGGGTCTGGATCTTGTCGCGGAAGAGCTTGGTCTTGTGGAGCAGCGAGTGCCGGGTGTCGGTTTCGGTGAGGAAGATCGACACCTCGAAATCGTCTGATGGGGTTAGCTCAGCTCAGTATGGTGGGCAGATAGGTGTGATAGGTCAGGCGAGAGAGAAGGAACGGTTGATGGCATGAGTGGCCTGGCCGTGACGGATGCATGCTGACGCTGTACCCACCTTCAACAACAACATCCTTGATGCTTCGCTTCTTGTTCTTCTTCTTGCTCCGCTCGCGCTCCTTCTCCTCGCGCAGCTTGGGCAGCACCAGGGGCCGCACGCTCTCGATGACCTTGGGGAGGATGGGGTCGCGCGGGTTGAGCAGCCAGGACTGCGCCAGCGCGGGGTTGTCCAGGTAGATACGGCATTCCAGCACTGAGTACTTGGTTATGCGGAGGTAGCGGCGTATTGGTGCCATGGTGTGTGTTTTGTCGGTGTTGAAGGCTGTTGTTGATGAGGAGAGGTCACCGCTGCTGTCTTTGTGATGCGAGAGAGTGGGGCTGCATGAGCCGCCATGCAGGGACAGCATCATAGGGCTGAGAGTCCCAGCATGTGAGGACAACCCGAACACGAAATTCAAGGTTGCATTTGTGCTTCGGCAGGCAATTGCTGGTCTTTCTTGAAAACAATTTTCTTTGACGGAAATAAAAGATGGAGAAAATATGATATGTTTTGTAAGTAACTATCTCAAGGTTTATGGCAACTCAGTGTTGCATTTCATCTGACATTCTTAAAACTCATGCCAAACTCAACAAATCACAACAGTGGGAATCAAGTACGACAGAGATGACACAAACGACTCTACTCTATTGAGGTTTCTATTCGAGACCTGGACACATTTTCAGAGCCCAGCCTCCGCGTGTCGTAGCTTGTTGTGTATTGGCCTCTAGCTTAAACGTTGCACACTGGCAGTCTGTGTAAAGAAGCTCTTTTGGTATTATTTCTAGCTTCAGCATTTTACTCTCAGACCCGGCAACCACGCAGAATTCCATGACTACCCTGCACACTCTCAACTTCCATACAATATTCCCTTTTGCCCCCAGCCTATATCTGCCGGATCTCCTTGCCCGCCATCTCGGGTCTCTCGACCTCCCACTCATCCCTCAACACCGCAAACATCAGGTCGCACACCAACAGGCTCAGCCCCAACCCCCAGACCAGCGTGATGGCGTAGAAAAAGTTGGCATTCCCGCTGCCGGCGTAGATCCACAAGTAGTAGAACGCGGGGCCAAGACACGACGCGTACAGCACCACGGCGGCGCTCACAAAGGTGTAGCGCATGAGCGGGAAGACGTGGCGGTACAGCGGCACGACCGCCAAAAACAGCGACATGTCGCTGATGCTCGGGTACGGCTTGAAGATGGCAAAGATGCCGAGCAGCAGGGTCAGGACAACGAGCGGCTGGCGGCGGATGCGCACCGTCAACCCCCCGACGTAGCTCGACAGGTGCAGCCAGAAGACGGCGAGGAAGAAGGAGCGGAACGAGTCGAACATCTCAATGAAGAAGTACCACCACAGCCCGACGTTGGGCGTCAGATCTGACAGCGTCAGTTGCACGCCGTACGTCGACGGCAGGAACTCCCACGAGCCCGTCACGAGGTACGAGAGCTGGAACAGCACGGCGACAACGCCCGCCACGGCCGAGGCGCAGACGGCGGCGAACTTCAGGGGGGAATTGGTCGCCCGCTCCGGGCGCTGGCGGTCGTAGCAGAGGAGGACGAGCGGCGGGAGGAGGAACAGGGGGTACATGGAGAGGTAGCTGGCGAAGGAGAGGGCGACCATGGCGCCGAGGGGCGCGCCGGACACGGCCTTGGCGATGGCGTGGAGGATGGCGCAGGTTGTGAAGACGCTGGTCGAGCGACCGATGCATGTCGCGATGGTAAAGGGGTTGAAGAGGAAGCTGGGGAGGAGGCATGTCAGCGAATGGCTGGTAGGAGGGGAGCTGGATTGGGTTCCGTCACATACACGGCAGCAATGACCAAACCACTCCAGCGCTTCTCGCGGCGCGGGGAGGTAAACAGGGCGGAGGACACCGCCTCACCCGAGTCCGCGATCCTCCACAGCGCCCTGGCGCTCACCAAATCGACCGCGATGTAGAGCAGGTACGTAAAGATCGGCAGGCTCGCGAAGCTCGGGAGGAGGGAGAAGAGCGGGAGGAACAGGGGCGCCTGGTGGTAGACGCCACCGTCGTAGGGCGAGACATTATGGTTGTAGAGAAAGAGGCCTTCTTGCACTGTAGGGGAAGAGTCAGCGACGGAGCAGGGCAGACAGAGGAAGCTTGGGACGGAGGCAAGGGGGGACGAACAGCGCTTGAAGCTTGTGACAGGAGTCGAGATCTCGACGCGGCCTGTGAGCAGGTCCGGGAGTCCGGGAATGAGGGTGAAGACGGCAAGCCGCAGGACAGCAGCGCCAGCGTACAACCCTGCCATCCTCCCCAGGGTTACCTTGGCGCCATCCATCGCTCGCTGCGCCGGCACCAGGACATAGGAGAGGGGGAGGCTTCGAAGGGGGTGAGAGCGAAGACGCCAATTCGAGATGCGGTTCGGGAGTCGTGTCGTGTCGTTGCAGCGAATCCCTGCCTGAGGCACGCACCCCACAGCGCCGCCAGCTGAAGTGCCCAGCGAAACCCATTGGCGTTGGCTTGGCAGGGACACCAATCTTATCGGCAGCGGCGGTGACGGGCGGCACAAAAAAAGTTGCTGGAAAATAAAATTTCCCACCCAGCGCAAACCACAGCCAGCAACCGCGAGAAGCCAGCCATCGCCCCGCCAATCTCTGCTCTTCAAGAGAGGCACCGCTCTCTCCCATCCACACACCACCACCACTACATCGTTGCTCTACGGCCAACGGCGAGCCACCAAACACCCCCAAGGCGCCCACACCCCCCAATTGAGCCACCATGCCCAAAATCAAGAAAAAGGGCCAGGCCGGCCAGGCGCGCAACTACATCACGCGCACTCGCGCCGTCAAGAAGCTGCAGCTCAGCCTGCCCGACTTCCGCAAGCTGTGCATTTGGAAGGGCATCTACCCGCGCGAGCCCCGCAGCCGCAAGAAGGTGTCCAAGTCGGCCACCGCCTCAACCACCTTCTACTACACCAAGGACATCCAGTACCTGCTCCACGAGCCGCTGCTGCAAAAGTTCCGCGACCAGAAGGTTCTCGAGAAGAAGATCTCGCGCGCCCTCGGCCGTGGTGATGTCAACGACGCCTCCCGCCTCGAGCGCAACGCCGCCCGCCCCGACAAGACGGGCAAGCCGCGCTACACGCTCAACCACGTCATCCGCGAGCGCTACCCGACCTTCGCCGACGCCCTGCGCGACCTGGACGACTGCCTGTCCATGCTCTTCCTCTTCGCCAACCTGCCCTCCACCACCGCCGTGCCCGCCAAGATGATCGCCCGCTGTGAGCGCCTGTGCCTCGAGTTCCAGCACTACCTCATTGTCTCCAACAGCCTGCGCAAGTCGTTTCTCTCCATCAAGGGGATATACTACCAGGCCAACATCCAGGGCGAGGACATCCTGTGGCTCGTCCCTTACAAGTTCAACCAGAGGGTTGTCGGCGACGTCGACTTCCGCATCATGGGCACTTTTGTCGAGTTCTACATGACCCTGCTCGGCTTCGTCAACTACCGCCTGTACACCTCGGTCGGCCTGCGCTACCCGCCCAAGTTTGACCAGCTCAAGGACGACCAGGGCGCCGAGCTTGGCGCCTTTGCCCTCGAGGGCGTCAACATTGCGACCAACGGCGACGTCAAGGCCATTACGAACGGCGAGGCCGAGCACGGTCCCGACCCCAAGGTGCAGGCTGAGGTTGACAAGCTGGTTCAACAACTGCGGGACGAGTCGGATGAGAAGGCCGAGGAGACCGAGGAACAAGCCGAGGACGCCGCGGTCGAGGAGGACAAGCCCAGCGACGCCATCGACAAGTTCGAGCCCGTCGCCCCCGGCGGCGATGTGCTGCCGCAGCCGTCGTACAGCAGCAGCGACCCGGCGCAGCTGTTTTCCCAGTACACCTTCTTCCTGTCGCGCGAGACGCCGAGGCAGCCGCTCGAGTTCATCCTGCGCGCGTTCGGGTGCAAGAGGATAGGTTGGGACTCGGTCCTCGGCGAGGGCTCCTTCACCACCGACGAGTCGGACCCGTCCATCACGCACCAGATCGTCGACCGGCCGGTGGTGCAGGCCGCCGTGAGCGAGGAGGGCGACGGCGAGGATAACCAGACGGCGCAGAAGATCGGACCGAACCACCGGTACCCCGGGCGCGTGTACGTGCAGCCGCAGTGGGTGTGGGACAGCATCAACGACGAGGAGTTCAAGAGCCCCGAGCTCTACGCCCCCGGCGCGTCGTTGCCCCCACATCTAAGCCCCTTCGTCAAGCCGACGCGCGGCCAGTACGACCCGACCATCCCGCTCGAGGAGCAGCAGACCGAGGGCGAGATGATCGAAGCCCAGCTCGAGGAGGCTAGCCGGATGCGGGAGGCCGAGGAGTCGGATGTCGAGAACGACATGGACGTCGCCTCGGACGAGGACGAGGAAGACGAGGAGGACGAGGAGGAGGGCGATTTTGGCGGGTTCTCGGGCGAGGAGGACGAGGCGGAGGGCGAGGAGGACGAGGAGGAGTCGGCGACGCTGCAGCGGCAGCGGGAGCTTGAGGCCGAGATCGCGGGCAAGTCGGTGCAGGCGGGCAAGAAGGTGGACGCCAAGACCAAGGCGAAGCTGGAGGAGAAGAAGGCGCTGGAGCGGCGGCAGCGGCAGGAGGCCGAGGACCTGGAGCGGGCCAAGGGTATGCTGAGCAAGAAGAAGCGCAAGCTGTTTGAGCAGATGCAGTACACCAACAACAAGAAGAGCGCCGAGGACATGAAGCTGCGGGAGAAGCGGCGCAAGCTGGAGAAGGAGAGGCGGGCGTAGTGTGATTTGGTTTTGTTTGGTTAGAGTTCCTCTCAATATAATAATGATACCAATGAGCCTGCCTGTCTGAAGGTGTGAGACTTGAGTGGATTCAGGCCAGGCGAATGATGGTTTTACCTATTGAGCCATCATCCTGTATTGAGCCTATCCTCTGTAGACTGTCTCATTTTGTACTGCCCATCAAATTACCAACTCAGTGACGAGCTTCTTGTTCCAGGCCTAAGGCCGCCTTGAACCTGGGTGCCTCAGTGACAACAGGGGAGAAAAGTGGGGCTCCTGAGGTCATGATTGGACCAAGCACTTGTTTCGCAGAATCGGGCCTCTCACTTTCATCTTCAAACACTCCCTCTTCCACCCACTGATCTCAAACAACACTTTAGCATCCCATCCGAAGGGGCTTCAACACCACCTTCTTTTCTTTTTCTTTTCCAAATAAAAATACAACGAATGGAGTGTAGCATTCCCTTCCTTCATCCACCACGCAAAACTCAATAATTTGCACCCACCGCACACCACCTCCCACTCTCACCATGGACACAACAAGCCCTGAGCCAGACGACCTCACCCCCCCGCCAAACCCCTACCCCTCCACCCCGCGCCAAACCGCCTCACCCAGAAGAACCCCCCGGCCACAACACCCCAACCTCCCCACACCCCGCGCCTCCTTTCCCACACCCCACGCCTCCTTTCCCACTCCCCAGCAACCCCCTTCCACAGACGACGACGACGACGCCTACCAACCCCCCTCCACATCCTCCGCATCCGAAGGCGCCTCACCACCCGCGGCCGACAACAAGCCAACAAAAGCATCCAAAGACGGCCCCATCCCCCGTGGGAGGGATCATGAGGAAGAGGAAGAAGAAGACGAGGACGAAACCCGCCCCAACCGCTGGCGCGGCCACCCGTCGACCTGGCTGGGGTGGACGGAGCGGGAGCGCGGGGTGTGCACTGCGCTGGAGAACGTGAGGGGCCGCGAGCTCGGGGTGCATTTGTATAACGCGGTTGGGTTGAGGCGGGGGTTTCGCGGAGAGTGGGGTGACGGCGGCGGCGGTGGTGGGAAGGTAGGTGGTCACTTTCCCTCCCTCGTGGGATACTGGTTCTTTAAGGGCTTGGTGCCTCATGGAACACGGGTCTTTTAAGGGCTTGCTTGGTCTTGCGCGGTGCTGACACAGAATGGGGTAGGAGACCAAGGGATGGGATATTGGCAAGTCGTGGACGGCGTGGCCGGTGGAAGGTCCAAGGGGGGATGTGCTGCTGCCGCGGACGGCGGATGGGAATGAGGGGTGGACGGTGCGGCGAGGGGAGGAGGGGAGGTTTGCGGGGTCGGAGCTGGAGGAGGAGATTTCTGCGGCGATTTTGCGCGGGGCGAAGGAGCGGTTTTGGAAGAGGGGGTTGGAAGAGAAAGGAGAAGTGGGCAGGGAGGAGGTGATGCCCTCCGTTGAGGTTGCGGAGACGGAAGGGGAGACGGATGGGGGGCCGGTGACGGGCATGGAGGAGGAGGAGGAGGACGGCGAGGGGAGGGCCACTCGCAAACGCAGGCGGTCGCCCAGCTTCACGCCCGTCTTCTCGGCCGACGACGACCGCTCGTACGCCCTCCTCCGCCCGGCGGCACGGCGCATCATGGCCAAGCTCGACGACACACTCACGATCCTGCACAATCAGCGCGTGGCTGGCCTTGGCAACGTGGGCGAGTCTTCTGCTAGCGACGGGGACGAGACTGACGCCGAGGCGGTGGAGGAACCACAGCCGGAGCCCCAGGAAAAGGCCACGCCGCCACCCAAGGGTCGTGGAGGGAGGCCGCGGAAGGTGCAGGTCCCGTGGGAGGGGGAAACGGAGCAGGAGATGCTGATCAGGGTGGCGAGGGAGGGAAAGAGGAAGCTCCCGGCTTTTGCGCGGGCCGAGTCGGAGGACCGCAGCAGGAGCAGGAGCAGGAGTAGGAGTGTGGGCAGAGGCCGGCGGTCAGTGTCGGTGAGCTCACGGGCGAGTTCACGGGCGAGTTCCCAAGGGAGTTCTCAAGCGAGTTCCCGGGGCTCCAGCGCCTCAGGCGACACAAACAGGGAGAAGCGGATCGCACGATGGGGTCTGCGCGACTGGCGGGACGTGCTGGGCGCTGCCGCGCTGGCCGGCTTCCCGCCAGATGTCATCGCCCGGGCGACCCAGCGGTGCGCCACGCTGTTCCGGGAGCCCATGACGATGCACACTCTACACGCGGCGTCTGCGGGATCGGGGAAGACAGGCAGGAACACGGTGCGCTACGTGCCCGGCACTGCCCTCCCACCGTCCTCGGACGAAATGGACTCGGAGGAGGAAGAGCTGGCGCAGCGCCGCATCGTCAGCCGCCAGGCCAGCTCCCGGCTCACGGCGGTGTCGTCGCCCGAGCGCCAGTCGGAGACACCGGCACCAGCCGACCTCCGCAGCCGTTCGGGCACGCCGGGGGTGTTGCTGTGTCCCCACCCGGGGTGTCCCAGGGCGGTCAGGCCGTTTACGAAGACGTCCAACTGGAAGCGGCATTTAGAGCAGGTCCACGATGGACAGGCCGACGCGGCAGAGCTTCCGGAGGCGGAAGCGTCGCTCAGGCAGCGCAGTCGGTCGGGCACGCCAGGAGTACTGCTCCTGTGTCCTCACCGGGGCTGCCGCAGGGCCACCGAGCCGTTTACGAAAACGTCCAACTTCAAGCGGCACATCAAGGACGTCCACAACGGCGAGACGGAGCCCACCGACCTCACCGAGGCAGAAACACCGCCCCGACGACGCAGCCGGTCGGGCACGCCGGCGGGTAAGGCCACCCACTTCTGCCACTACGCCGACTGCCCCAGGGCGCTCGAGGGGTTCACTAAGCGGACGAACCTCGCCCGGCACCTGCAGTTGGTGCACGGCAAGCGGGCGGCGGAGGAGACGGAGGAGGAGGAGAGCGCGGATGAGATGGACGGCGGGGTGCACGTGGACAGGTTCCTCAAGCCGATCAAGCTCCGCAAGGGGTGGCGCGGGGACGACGCGACGCAGCGGCAGGCGCGGTCGAGGAAGAAGGCGCGGGCGGGCTCGGAGGAGCTGGACTCGGCGTTCTTTTAAGCTCTCTCTCTCTCTCTCTCTCTGTATGAATCCGCCCTACGAAGTAGAGCACCTAATAACAAGCGACCATATCACTTCCCCTTCTCCCTCTCCGCAAACTGCCTCTCTACCTCCTCCGCAAACTCCCCCAGCGTCTGAAACACCCCCTCAAACCCCAGTTTCCCCTCGGCCGTCAACACCTCCAAATCCCCCCCCGTCCCATACCCCTCAGGCTTATCCCCCCCCCTCGCAATCCACACGCTCCTCAACCCCAACTCCTTCGCGGGCACATGATCCACCGTCAAACTCCTCGCCACATGCAGCAACTCCCCCTTGTCCACATCCGTCCCAAACTCCTCCTTGACCTTGCCAAACAGATACCGGAAATTCGCATGGTCGGGCTTGTACGACCCGATCGCTTCGGCGGTGTACACCGCGTCGACCGCCCCGCCGAGCTGGCCCGACACAGCCCGCGCAATGTTGGCCTCGTTGACGTTGCTCAGGATGGCAATCTTGTAAAACCGCCTCAGCCTGCGCAGCGCGTCGACCGTGTCGGCAAACGCGGGCCACCGCCCGGGGCCATCCCCAATCGCTTCCAATTCCCCCTCGGGGAGGGTGACACCCTCGTCGGCGGCGAGAGCGCGGAGCGACTCGCGGAGGTTGGCGTCGTAGGAGAGGGTGGGCTGGGTCGCCCAGAGGTGTTCGGAGTGGGTGTTGAAGTGCTGGACGGGGAGGAGGGGGTTGGAAGCCGGGAGGGAGTTGAAAGGGTGGGAAGGGGGGAGGCGGGTGAGGAGCGGGGAGAGGTCGGAAGTGAGGCCGGATTCCCAGTCGATGAGGGTGCCGTAGCAGTCGAAGGAGAGGGTGCGGATGCGGGTGAGGTCGGGGGTGGGGGTGGCCATGGTGGTGGTGGGGGGTTGTTTTGGTTGGTTGAGTTGGGGTGAGGGACGGTGAGGGACGGTGAAAGAGGTTGAGATGGTGACGGGTTGGTGAGTTGGGAGGTGGACTGATATACCCATCAAGTTCAAGATAACGGGACAACCCCCCCAATGGGTTCCTCGTGCCGAGCCCAACCCCGCTGCGGGACGCCGGTGAGTCGTTCGGGCAGGCTCGCCGGGCGGGGCCGCTTGTACCCGGCAGGGCGTGGGACGGCTTTAGCATATCCAGATGTGGTCAATATGAGGCGAAATATTCAGGGGAATGTTCTATTCGATTCGAGATGTATCTGTCTGTACGCCCGCATGGCCTGATAATGAATTACCCATCCTTCTCTCCCCGTCCATCCTCATTCACCCCTTTCTCTCTTTCCCTTCATTCCGAGTCGTCCTTCGCCATCTCTACCCTCAACACCTCCGCCTCCGTCATCATTTCCTCCATCGTCCTCAACGGAATCTTTTCCTCATCCACCTTCGGCTGGCGCGGCCTCTCCTTCATCGCCAGCGCCCTGCCCACATCCCCCTCCTCCCCCTCCAGCTTCTCATAAACCGCATCCGGTCCGCCCTCATGGTCCAGATCCGCCAGCTTCCGCAGCAGCAGATGCACATGCACGTGCGGCACGCTCTGGCCGGCATCAAACCCATCCTGCAGCGGGACGGTCAAGGCTGAGGCGGCGTGGACGCGCTCGAGCATACGCGCGACGCGCTTGACAGAGACGAAGAGGTCGGCTGCTTCGGCGTCGGTGAGTTACGTGAGGCGGACGACACGCCGGATCGGGGAGACCAGGACGTGGCCCGGCAGGAGGGGGCGGATGTTGACGAAGGCGAAGGAGAGCGGGGAGTGGTAGAAGACTTGGGGAGTTACGTCAAAGTGAAGAAGCGGAAGGTTGAGGGGGTGTTGGTGTCACAGTGCATATAGCGGGGGTTAGGCCTTTGCAGGGCAAGGATGTCCTTTTGCTCAGTGACAGTTGGGGTTTTGGGGGGCTGGTGATGGGGCCGCTGGTGCTTGGTGTGGTCGCCATGTTGGGCGGTTGGGTGCCGGTGGTGTTGTCAACGCCGTGGTGAGTGACTGATGATAGTTTGGGCCGCTCTCTTGCACGAGCTGAGTTTGCTCCCTTTATAGAGAGGAGATCTAGAGCGGGCTGGCCGTCATTGAGTCACCAGGTCTGGCTCAGAGGCAGCGCGGGTGACTCGGGTGGGCGGTGCGATGGCTAGTCTGGGCTTGTTGGTTCTGAAGCAGACCCGGCAGCCGTCGACCCGTTCCCAGTGCATCCGACTGATGTATGTGCGCTCTTGCTCGCATCCCGTTGCGGTATTATGTGGGTAATACTTGCATAGTATCAGTTCCCTGCCTGCCGGGGACCAGGAACACGCAGCCATGCAGCGAATACATCGGTGGTATATATAGCCAGCTGGCCGTGGCCTGTAGCACTATCGATTTCTCACCCTCTCCCCCTCTCCCCCTCTCTCCCCAACAATCCCCATCTTGCTGACGGTCCTGTTTGTCAGTGGCACCATGGCACGCGTCTCCCTGAAACTTCCACTGCTTCTCGCTGCCACTGTATGCCCGTTGAGTCGTGGCCAGACCATTGTTGGGCAGGATGGTCAAGTGATGGGTTCGTCAACACCTGACTAGCCATGCCGGATACAGTAAACAAGCCGCTGACAGCATCCAGGAGCCAACACGGCCACCGTCGCTCCCGCGGCCAAGCCCGGCACGCTCCAGCTGACCGACGCCGGGCTAGCCAACCTCACCGCGCACAAGCTCAGCGGTATCGAGCTCTTTGGCTTCGGAGATGCTGCGAGCTTGTCGGCCAGGTTAAACCCCATCCCCGTGGGCAGCTGCAAGGCCTTCCCCGGTGACGCGGCCTGGCCCTCACCGGCCACCTGGGCCGTCTTTAACCTGTTGACCGGCGGTGCCCAGATCAAAACGGTGCCCATTGGTGCCGTGTGTTATCCGGACAGCGGGGTGTACGGCGCCCAGAAATGCGTCAACATCATAGACAAGTGGTCTCTGTCGGCCACCCAGTGCGGTCCCTGCCCCTTTTCTTTCCTTGTCTAAACTGAAGCACAAAACGGTATCATGATGATTGACTTACCCCCCTCCAGCGCCAACGACCCAACCTCAGTCATGTCCCCCCTTCTACACGGGCGAGACATGCATGCCCCTCAACGGCAACACCAGTCACTGCACACTGGGCGGCTTCCCCTCCTACACCGTCAACGTCATCACCATCGCCGACATCCAGCTCGCCGTCAACCTCGCCCGCAACGCCAGCCTCCGGCTGGTGGTCAAATACACCGGCCACGACTTCCTCGGCAAATCCTGCGGCGCCGGCGCCCTCTCCGTCTGGACGCACCACCTCAAGTCGCTCCGCTTCCTCCCGGTCGTGGCCACCCCATCGTACTCTAGCCCCACGTTCAAGCTCGGCGCGGGCAGGTACATTGCCGGAGGCAGGCACTCGCCGCTCTCCCCGCGGTATGGGCTGGGCTCTGAGCAGGTGCTGAGCGTCGACGTGGTCCTCCCCGGCGGGCGGTTCGTCACGGCCACGGAAACCGACCACACAGACCTCTTCTTTGCGCTGCGCGGCGGCGGCGGATCGACCTTTGGCGTGGTGACATCCGTCACGGTCAAAGCTCACCCCAGGACCTCTTTCTCCGGCCTCACCCAGGCCATCACCACCGGCCCGGACACGGCCAACCCCGACGAGGGCATCTTCTGGGCCGCGCTGGAGGCCTACCGGCGCCGGTTACCCGAGTTTGCCGCCGCCGGTTCCTACGGCTACTCCATGATCTTCCCGCGCAGGCCGCCAGGGTCCCGCTACACCTGGACAATGCACCGTGGCTGGTCGCTGGTCTACCCCTAGACGATTTCAAATCCCCTCGTGCGCCCCCTCCTGGACGAATGGGCGGCCCTCAACTTCACCTCCACACACTTCTCGCACCCAGACTTCTTCTCCACCTGGCGCGCGCACTTCCCAACCGAGGCCGTCGCCGTGCCCAACCTGCGCACCGCCTCCCTGCCTGTTTCCCAGGTCCGTCTGGTCCAACACCACGACGCGCGACGCGCTGTTCGCCGCGGTGCGCTCCGTCATCGCGGACGGGTTGGCGCTCATCCAGTATAACATGGACCCCGCCGCGCCAGAGGGGACGCCCCCCTCGGGTGCGAATACCCACTGGCGCGATGCGTTGTGGTTCGCCATCATGGGGTCTGTTTGGGGGGACGGGATTGGGAGGGATGGAGCGGGTGCAGAGGCGGATTACGGGGGAGTGGATGGGGCGGCTGAGGGCTTTGGGCCGGGGGCGTATCCGAACGAGGGGGATGTGATGGGGCCGGGGTTTGGGGGGAATTACGAGAGGTTGGTAAGGGTGAAGAGGGAGGCGGGATGTGTTCTGGGCGCCGACGGCGGTGGGGTCGGAGCGCTGGAGGGTGCAGGGGCAGGAGGAGTGGTTGACTCTACAGACGGGGAGGTTGTGTAAGGTTGCGGAGTGAGGGGGGATGGGAGGATGGGAGGATGGGAGGATGGGCAGGGGCGAGGTTACACCAGCGGGCGGTGGGTTAAGCTACCTAGGTAATTACCTCTCGTACGGCATAGAGGGATAGAGTGGAGGTTACACCGCCGGCCGGCGAGTTGGGCATCGTGAGATGTTGACTTTGGGTAGGGAGGCGGGGGGAGGCGGCATGGATCGTCCGAGACACCGCCGATCAGCGTGTTCGGTCACCAATCGCCACCTCACCGGACCATACGGAGTCCAATATGGCCTAAGAGATAGACAGCGGGCTCGGTTGGCGGCAGGTGTTCGTTTCCAAAGCGGTGGCGTGCCGCCATCTGCACGAGCCGGTCCGATCCATCCAACTACCTGGCTTTTTTCCCCTAGCGGTGTCTCAGCCATCATGTAGATCCCGTGTGTTGGTTCTCGTTGGCGATCACTATGTAAACCAGACCGGCCCACCTTGTGGCTCTCCTACCTGCCGATAGCTCTCAAGACAAAATGCTGTCTCTGACTATGCTGGCTCTCCCGGTGCCTCTTCCCGCCGCCGCGGCACTGGCGCTATTCGCCCTCTACCTGCTCATCACCTTTCTCACCCCCCGCCACCACCCCCAGGAACCCCCCTTAGTCCGTCCCAAGATCCCCTATTTCGGCCACGCCATCGGCATCTTCCGCCATGGCGCGCGCTACTACTCCGACGTCGCGTAAGCCTCCCTCTCCCTCTCCCCTTCAAACCTCCAAACTAACCCCCCCAACCAGGCGGCAAAACCCCCACTCCCCAATCCTCACCCTCCCCCTCCCCCTTAACCGCAAGCTCTACCTCGCCACCTCCCCCGCCGTCATCTCGGCCTGCGACCGCCGCCCCAAGACGGTCTCCTTCGCGCCCTACGTCGTCGAGTTCGCCCGCCGCATCCTCGCCTGCAGTTCCTCCAGCATCCACCTGCTCTCTGCCGACCTGTCGCGGGACGGGCGGCCGTCGCATGCGGGTTTGCGGGCGGAGACGATGGCGGTTATGAGGCGGGCGCTGATGCCGGGGGAGGTGGGGATGGAGAGGGTTGTGCGGGAGACGGTGGCGAGTTTTGGACGGGGGGCGGTGGGGGGGGTGGTTGGAAGCGGGGAGGGGGTGGGGCTGTTTGGGTGGGTGAGAAAGGGGATGACAGTTGCGGCGACGGATGCGGTGTATGGGAGGGGAGGGAATCCGTTGAGGGAGAGGGGGGTTTTGGAGGGGTTTTGGTGAGTTGTGTTTGTTTGTTTGTTTCAGGTGGAATGGTTGGTGATGGTAAAGGGAGGGTGCTGGCTGACTGACACATGATAGGGACGTCGAGCAAGACTTTGCCCGCCTGGGCCTCCCCCCCGCCCTCTCCGCCGTCATCGCCCCCGCCGGCAGCCGCGGGCGCACGCGCTTCTTCCAGGCCTTCCGCAGGTACTACGCCTCGGGCGGGCTGGACACGGCGTCCCACCTCATAAAGGCGCGGCATGCGGTGCACCAGAAGCACGGCGTCGCCGCCCACGACCTCGAGCGCTTCGACCTCGGCGTGTGCACCGCCCTGCTCGGCAGCATGGTCCCAGCCCTGGGGTGGTCGCTCTTCCTGCTCTTCTCGGACGCGGCGCTGCTGAAGCGGATGAGGGAGGGGATCGATGCCTTTGTCGCGGAGCTGCCGAGGGAGGAGGACCAGCTTGCTTCCAGCGACGGTGACGAGAACAAGGAGGAGGCCGTCCCAACGGTGACGGTCAACGTCCGCGAGGTGGCCGACGCCGTGCCCCTCCTCGAGTCCTTCGTCCGCGAGGTGCTGCGCACGCTGACCAATGGCACGTCGGCGCGCTTCCTGCTGCGGGACACGGTCGTCGACGACAGCGGCTCGACCTACCTGCTCAAGAAGGGCTGCTTCCTGATGATCCCCGCCGCGCCCGTCCACCGCGACGCGGCCCTCTGGGGGCCGACCGCCGAGGTGTTTGACCCGGACCGGTTCGTCCCCGAAAAGCAGCAGCAGCAGCAGCAGCAGCAGCAGCAGGAGGGCGCGCGCAAGGTGCCCGCGTCCGGGTGGCGCGCGTTTGGCGGCGGGCATAATCTGTGTCCGGGACGGCACCTGGCCATGCGCGAGATGCTGAGCATCGTGGCCATGATGGTGGTGCGGTGCGAGATTGAGCCGTGCGAGGGGAGCTGGCGGACGCCCGAGAAGGTGTCGCACGTCTCGGCGGGCGTGGTGATGCCAGTGGAGGATGTTCGGGTGAGGATACGGTCGCGCGAGGGCGCGGAGAGGGTGAACTGGCGGTTTGTGTGGGAGGCTGAGGTGGGAGGTGCAGCCGAGTAATTTGTAATCGCAGTGGGAAGTTAGAGTGTGGCTTCATAACAGGCAGAACACGCCGGGCTGCCCTTGTCAAGTAGAGTCGGTGCTATATGGTGGCGTCCAAGTGCATGAAGCTGGTGAATTGTGGTTGAATCCCTATTTCAACAACCGACCACCAAACTACCTCGTATCGTTAGCAACCCTGCTTCCCCGCCCGTTTCCCAATCGTAGACTAGAAAGATAACTCCTACAGCATGCCCGTCTGGAACACTTTGGCCTTCAAAACTGGCCTGAGTCAATCTCTTGCCGACTGACGGACTGTCTCGACCACTCCTGCTCAGTCGTCGAGCTTGATCTCATGGGGGATCTCGTCAGTGCAGGCATGCCAGTGCCCGTTGGTAGCTGTCCCTGTACTCTGCACCACATTACCCACGCTCGCTTTGATTCCCGTACCCATGGATCCTCCTGTTTCCCTTCTCCCCCCTCCCTCCCCAATCCGCGGCGCCACCTCCCCTCGTCCCCAGTCTCTCAACCGACCCTGGGCTCATTTTACGCCCAATGCCCAAGCTGATCGAGCTCATCGAGCTCATCGAGCTCATCGAGCTTCTAGATCGCCAAGACGACAAACGTCGACCAGGGTCCCACGCTCTGGACAGGTCAAGATCGGCGACAAGGATTGGGTGAGCGAGGGCCTGTTCGCGATCAACGGTCAGCAGAGTGGGGCTTTTCGCCCTACGATTAGTACGATCGGATCTGAAGATGGTCGGTCAGCCCCCGGTCCCAGTCAGTTAACGGCGGATGCTAATCTCGTTCTTGCGAGGTGGTTTTCTTTTTACAGATGGCGCTTCGGTGGAACTATGACAACGGCGACCTCTCAACGCCCCTCGTCGCTTCGCAGCGCCACATTGACTATTTCGACCACCACCCCACGGTCAGCGGAACTGCCTAGGGGGAATCTGGTCGACTTCAGCAGCGCGCGGACCGCGCGCCACTCGGCGCTGCAACGGGGCGCGCACCAGGGGGGTGCGGAAGTTGAGTTGAGATGCAATGGTGGTGGGAGAGCTGAGTTGAGCTAGAGGATGCCGGCGCTCCTGAAAGCTATTGAGCAGTTATGTTGGATTAACCTGCATCGGTATGAAAAAAAGCCTCGCGGGCCTACCACAACTGGCGCAGCTGAAAAGAGAATGTTGACGACCCTGTTGCACAGGAGCTAGTGTAGAAAGGGGGTTGTTGATGTGATGCTCCGCGACCTGCCAGGCATCTTTTGGAAAGACGTGAAGACGTGGCGCAGGCTGGTTGAAGGCGGCGTGCTTTGGCGATGGGTTAGGAGAAATGAGACGACTGTGAGTTGACGTGTTGATCTTCGGACCTGGGAGCCGAGAGCCGACCTGGGTGCAGACCCAGGGCTGAGAGCGTTGCATGGATGATCTGCGACAACGTCGGCCCCCCCTTTATTCCGGCTGCTCGGCATCGCTTTTGTGTAAACTGAGACAGCCGTCGCCGCGGGTCCCACCAGCCCAGCCAGCGTGGCGGCGCCTTGTCGGACGGTTGGGCAAGCCTCACGACGTCGGCCCCCCCGTGGCGGGTCGTTGTTGACGCCATCATCGAGGAAGGGCGAGTCCGGTGGTGGTTAGGCTCGTCTCGGCCGGGGCCCTCGGCCCTTTCACCAGCTGGCGCAAGCCAAGGCGGCTCGCTCGGCTCCGTCAGTTCGCTAGATTCAGGGGGAAGCTGCGGGAAAAGCCACCATTGCCATCCACCCCAAGTCGAGAGGACGCCGCCCCCCTCCTTATCAAGAGCGCCGCCCCCTCTCGCCCAGACCAGCGCCCAGCAGTATGCCTGAACTCAAATTTCCACGGACCAGAAAAATAAAAACCGGGAAGGGGGGAAGGGGAGAAGGGGAGGGGGAAACCTGAGACAAAGGGACTCAAATATCACGTCGCGTCCCGCTCCCTCGTGGGCGGCCGGATGGGATCCCCGGGCAATCAGGCGCAGGCGCTAGAAGCTTTCTCTGGCTTCGAGGGCGGGACCCCTGTCCTGGGAGTAACGCAGACAGGCATGGCATGGCGGCTCGCTCGGCCAGCTCATCCAAGCGATGCCACACGGGCCTCCCGATAGGCCAGCCCCAAGCCAACCCGCCCCCATCACATCCCCCATGGGCACGCCATGCCATGCCACACTGGGCATACCAGGGTCAGGGGTGCGGGCGGGAGCTGGGCGTGCCTGGCTGTTCCTGGTTGGCCCGCCGCCCACACCAGAAGGGCATTCTCCTGCAGCTCTTGAATTTGTGCTCGCGCTCTGACACGGGGCCTGATTTCGCTACCGCCCGCCCGCCCAACGCGCCGGGTGGAAGCGAACGCTGAGCTGCCTCGATTCGGGCGGAAGCGAGTGCTCTGCTGCTGCACGAGCAAGGTTCGAGAAAGAAAGGATGGGGCCAGGATGGGCCATCCCAAGAGTTTCCCTCCCTCCTGTCCGGCCCACACACACCTCAGGGCTTGCTTTCCTGCGCTCTCTCTCTCTCGGGGCCGAGTTAGTTATCTGGGGGGGGGTCCTGGCTTGGGCTGGTTTGCAGGCCCCCCCTTCTTCCTTGCCTTTTTCCCCGCACTCCCCTCGATCGATCGCAAATGGGCGATCTTTCTTTCTCCCGTTGTCAGAGCAGCCCCCTGAATGTTGTTTGACACCTCCACCTTCGACGACCGCCGCACGCGTTGTTGTTGAAGATGAAGGAGTACCACTCGGTGCCTCTTCTCAACCACCGGGAGCCTCTCCTCGGCCTGACGATAACCTTTCTCACCATCTCATGGATCGCCTCGCTGCTGCGGTTCTACATCCGCTTCGTCTCCCAACGGTCGCCTGGATGGGATGACTTCTTCATCATCCTCACGATGGTACGCCATGTCGACCAAAGTCACCAAACAAACAACGCATTTGACTGACCGATCCGAACAGCTTTCCACAACGATCGCCTCCGTTGTGCTCTGCATCAGTACGTTCGAGGCGCCGCCGATCGCCGCCACACTGACACCACGCTAACCTGAAATCCAAAAAGTGACCAACATCGGCCTCGGGCAGCCGGTCTACTCCCTGACTCTCGCCGCGCGACAGACCATCCTCAAGGCAAGCCCGCAGCCTCACCCACCACCTCGCCCAGCCAACCCTTTTTGCAGTCCCCCCCGCTGACCGCCGTCTCTTTGGCATCAGACCATCTACATCGTCACCGCGACCTACCCCCTCTCAGGCGCCTTCGTCAAGGCGGCCCTACTGCTGCAGTACCTGCAGTACTTCCACGGCAAGCGCATCGGCCTGCTGTGCAAGTCGGTACTGGTCCTGACCGTCGTGTCCGGGCTTGCCTTTGGCGCCTGCAGCTGGTTCTCGTGTTACCCGGTCCAGTCATTCTGGGACTTTAGCGTGCAGAATAGCCGCTGCTGGGGGTTTGCCTCGCGCAACCAGCTCGAGTTTATGCGCATCAGCACTGCGCAGGTGGTTATCTCGGCTGCGCTGAGCTTGATTGTGTTTTTGATACCCCTGTGGTCGTCGTTTCGGCCGGGGACCAAGAAGACGGCGCAGCTGAGCATGATTGGGTTGTTTCTTTTGGGGCTTTGGTATGTTGATGCCCCTTGGGTTTGCATGTGTGCATATGGCCCCCCCCGTTGCTGACATGACCGGATGATAGTGCCATCATTTGCTCGCTCTGGCGCGCCGGCTTCATCATCAAGCTGGCGCTCGTCGACGGTGAAGAGTTCGACCCCGTGTGGGACAACCCGACCGTCATGGGGCTCGCGTCGTACGAGGCCAACCTGGCGGCCGTGTGCTCGGCCCTGCCGGTCCTCTGGCCCGTCATCAAGGAGAAGTGGAACCGCATCTTTGTCACGTACGAGGTGCGCGTCACGGAAGAGTACGATCCGTTCCCCGGTTCGCGCGGCGGCGCCACCGACCTCGAGCTGCAGTCGACGTCGTCGGACCGCGGCGTGGTCATGGAGTCGCACGACTCCGGGTGGGAGCCGTTTGTGGGCGACGAGACGACGGGGCTGGGGAAAAACACGACAGTGGTGCAGGCGCCGACGTCGGCGAAGTGGCCGACCAAGGTCAAGGGGGTTCTTTTGAAGGCTTGATTTGATTTGATCATGATGGTATTACTAGCGATATTATATATATTTAGATGGAGGGAAACCGGACGAATTGATACCACCGTCCGTGTCCGGCGGCTTGCTTGTTCTTGTTCTGCTTCTTTTCTTCGTCCCCGTCCTCGTCATCATCATCATCCTCCCTGCCAGTGGTTGACCCAGTGCTGATCACCGATCCTGGTGAGTCTCACAGGGCGAGATAGATCGGACTCTGGTTGACTTTGGACTGTAACGTTTCTGCTTCCTCAGATAAGCCTTATTTGCAGGGTTTGGATCCGTGCCCCTGAGATCAGCATCAAGAGCAGCCACTCACCCGCCGGCTCATCTATCTCAAACCCCCGAACCGGTTAATAGCCCATCGCGCGCCCTGCCCTTCTCACCCCTGTTAATAGTGCCATGCCCTCTTTGGTTTTCCAACAGGATCACTCAAAACACTCCGCAGCAACCTCAAGACACAGAACATCTACGGTCTATATCACAAGGCTGCGACTGAACATATCAAAATTGCGATCAACCAATGAACACAGGGGGTCCTACTCAATATCTGCGCCCAGAAGGGGATTCCAGCGTCGATTTCATGGATAACTGCGGCCAATAGCGCAGAATTACCATTGCTGTCCCGCACAGAAAGGCCGGATCGACGCCGCTCAAGAGTCCTTCCCGCCCGCCTCAAACGTCGATCTTCTCCCCCTCGGCGGCCCCGACAGTTCGCAACACGGTCAGCGCGCTCCGCTTCTCCAGGCTCTTCTTGACAGGATCCGGCGCCGAAAACACCTCCTCCAGTTCCTCCAGCGTGCGGTCCTTTGTCTCCGGGAAATAAAAGTACATGGCCGCCCCCTCGACCAGGTCCCAAAACACAAACACCAGATAGAAATAGTACCCGATCTTCTCAAACGCCGGGCCGGAAGCGTACTGTAGGATCGTCGACGCCACCGACGACGCAAAGTTGCCCACCGCGGTCCCCTTGGCGCGCGTCGCCGTCGGCAGCGTCTCGGCGATGTACATGCTCTGCAGCGGCGTCCACCCAAACGAGAAGACGATGCCGAAAATAAAGATGAAGGCGATCGTCGTGTTGGCCGCCGCCGTCTGGCTCGGGTCGTCGGTGGCCATCTTGCTCGTGCCGGTGATCACGGCGAAGCACACCGACGCGAACACGATGGTGTACAACAGCAGCGGCCGCCGGCCGACGACGTCGGTCATGCGGGCGCCGAGGACCGCGCCGAGGAACGACAGCGCCGGGTTCACCCCGTTGAGCGCGAGCACCTTGCGCTCGTCGGTGATGCCGGCGGAGTTGAGCATGGTCACCATGTAGTACGACGACAGGGAGTTGCCGCTGATCTGGCCGAAGACGGCCATGCCGAGGACGCAGACCAGCCGCCGCCGCGCCGAGTGCGTGTTCCACAGCTCGTGGTAGTCGTACCACTTCTTGTCGGAGGCTTCCGTCGAGATCTGGGTGACCATCTCGCGCAGCTGGAGCTGCACGATTGGGTGGCTGAGCTGGCCCTCGCCGTGGTAGGTCGCGAGGACTTTGGCCGCGTCGTCGTGCCGGTCCTGCGCCATCAGCCACCGCGGGCTTTCCGGGAGGAAGAAGACGCCCAGGCAGACGAGGCCAGAGGTGATCATCTGGCACCAGATCGGGATGCGCCACGAGTCAGGGCTGGCCGAGTAGCTGCAGCCGTAGACCACCCACGAGGCGATGATGCTTCCGATGTACCTGGAACCGTCAGTTCTGCTCGCCTCACTCAGTGGATGTACACCTTGGATCCTTGAAAAGGAGCCCCCAACTCATACGTACCAAGTACAGTTATACAGCCCGGTCAACGTTCCCCTCCACCTTGGATGCGCCATCTCGGACACATAGCACGGCGCTGAAACACAGCAAAAGCTCACCCCAAACCCCAGCACAAACCTCCCTGCGAGAAACTGCCTGGCACTCGTCGACGGCGCCTGCACGCATGTCCCGGCAACCACCACCAAGCCCCCCACAAACATCCCCCACCGCCGCCCGAAGTAGTCGTTCACCGGCCCGGAGAACAACACCGCCGCCACCGACCCGATGTTGTACATTGCAAACACCAGGCCGGTTGAGGAGCCCGCGGTTGTCCTACACATGTTAGCCGCCCCTCTTCCTTCAAATGGTTTCCGCAGTCACTCCCCCTTAACTGCTTCGCAGTCACTCCCCCTTCTAATCCCTTCCACGGCACTACCCCTCCAAAATAGCCCCCGCGGTGATGAGTTAATAGGTGGGTGGGTGGCTTACATGTTAAAATACCGCTGATAAGAAACCAGCCCGTTCAGCCCGCCCATGAGGCTGCCGTCATACCCGTTGAGGCAGCCGCAGAGGTATGCGAGGGAGAGGACCAGGTAGAGGCGGGCTATGCGCGGGGACCAGGGGGAGTAGGAGGCGGCGGTGGCGGCGTGCGCGAGTTGGGAGGTTGTGGCGGTGGGTTTGGGAGGCGTGTCATCGATGGGGGCGGGGGTGGACGGGGGGTTTTCGGCGGCGGTGGGAGATGGTTTTTCGGTGGGGGGTCCCATCGTAGTGGTGGTCGTGGTGGTGAGGGTTTGTGGGCAGGACGGAGGGCGGGTGGTAGCCGGTTGTCTGTCTGGGTCAGTGTTGACGGGAGGGTGCGGGTGAGGTGTTGATATCCTTTCCTGTCTTGAGGCGTAGATGCATGCTTCACGGCGGCCGAGGAGTATTACAACCCGGCCATAACATAACATCCGTCCGCGCGTCGGCTGCATAACCACATCTTGCCCGTTTCCCCGCACCGCGCCATGTCGCACGTCGACTGTCTCGAGACCTTCCGTTTCTGTAGCAAGGTGCGGCGGGCGTATAGTAGCCCGCCGGTGGGCGACACAACGTTGAGTTGTGCTCCGTGCCGGCCGCCCGCGCTGATTGGGGCGGCATTTGGTACTTGGCCTGCGGGACGGGTCGATGGTACGGTAGTGTGCAACCATAGCAGCCTTTGCTATTTGGGTTGGGCGGCCGATTGGTGGGATGGAGGGGGGTTTATTGCCGATGCCGATGAGGGCTATTACCGATGCTGATCACTGCATCCTAAATTTTGAGGATACGTAGAACGAGGGGAGAAGGGCTAATTGTGTGACCGTAGAGTCTATGCCAGTGTCGGAGGGAAGAGGGGAGAGGTTAATGTGGAGCCATGAAAGGAAAAGGGGGTAGGCTATGATATTGAGAAGCGGGAGAGGAGGACAATGGATGAAGGCCAATAGTTGTTATTGGACGTGTCTCTCCTATCCCGAGACTTCTTCTCCAGCATTGGACCGGGTCTGGGTCGCCCCCCTCTCCATCCTCTAACCCAAATCCCCCCCGACGACGCCCCAACCAACGCCCCCTCACGAGGCATTGATAGCCGCCACATGCTGCGTGACCATGCAGTCCCAGTTGCCCTGGTTGTAGAACACGGTGTTCCCGTCCTGGGACGTCTGGCAGTTGCAGCTGGGGAGGGTATCGCCGTACTGCCAGAACATGTCGCCGGCAATGCCTTTGGAGGAGAGGGCCGTCTTTTGCCAGGGGTTCTCAACGGTGCAGTTGTTGGTTCCGCCGTCTGTTTTTCAGTGTTAGCGTCCGGCTGGCTCGGAATTTTTGGGTAACAGGGCTGGACTGGACTTACACTCTTCGAGGATGCAGGGCTTGTTGGCCTTGACGCACGCGGCGGCGTGGGTTGAGACCCAGAGGTCGCCCCAGGTGTACGGCTGGCCCCCTGATAGAACTGTTAGCAAATGATGGTTCTCTACCAAACAGAGTCCATGTACTCACAGCTGTCAGGATACAAGTGCAGCGTGCCAAAGTCCAGCGTCGAGATGTTCAGGTTATCCACCCACGTGTAGCCGCCAGCGCCGGCCTGGTAGGGGTAGCTGCCGTCGCCGCCGGTCAGCGGGCCGAAGCCCTCATCGCCGATGGTGACCATGTGGTTGGAGTCGAGGGACTTGATGTACTGGGAGGTCTTGGCCGCCCAGTTGTAAATGACGGAGCTGAGGGAGGCATGTTAGAACTCTGGTAGCCTTTAACTGGGGTTGTGGGTAGAACTTACGCATCGCAGCCGCTGCATCTCGGCTCGTTTGCGAGCTCCCAGGCAAAGACCGCAGTTGACGTCTTATACCTGCTCACAACAGCCTCGATGTACTTCTGGTACTGGGCCTGCGCGGCCGTGTTGGTGTACCACGTCGACGCCGACCCGCCAAAGGCGTTGACATACGCATTAATTCCGCCGTAGTCGTTCCAGTTGTTGACAAAGTTGATGATCAACTTCAGCCCGTGGGCCGCCGCCGACGAGACGACGTAGTCGAGCCGCTGCAGGCCGTTCGCGCCGGTATTGATCTGCGAGCCGCTGGCGGACAGGTACTGGTACCAGACGGTGCCGGACCCGGGGATGCTGTTGACGTCGTTGAAGCCCCACACGCGGATGACCTTGAAGCCCGCGGCGGCCATGTCGGCGAAGACGTGGTCGACATCGGCGTTGGCGGTCAGGAAGCCGCACCCTAACAACAGTGTCAGTCGTGAGAATCCCGGAACGAAACGACACTCGACAGCTGGAAGAGGGAATTAAAGACTGGGGTGCCATACAGTAGCAGTTGGTACCAGCGAAGTACTTGGTGACACCATCAATCTCAAACATCAACCCGTTCGTCTTTGCAAAGCCCGTGGCCGTCGGGCCAGCGGCGGTGGACGAGGTGGTCTTTGTGGAAGAAGTGCTCGTCTTGACCGACGATGTCGAGCTGGTGGCCGACGAGGAGGTTGAGGTCGTCTTCACAGTTGACGACGTCTTTGACGTCGTGGCCGGGGCAGAGGTGGCCGTCCCGGGGACGCACTGGTAGTAGTACGGGTTGTACGACGTGCAGGCGTACCCCGACACGCAGTTGGTAGGCCCGGAGTAGTTGATGCCGCCGCACTGTCCGTAGGCCGCTTGCTGGCCGGCCGCGGCGCCGGCCAGCAGAAGGATGGAGGCGACAGACTTCATCTTGATGCGCCTGATCGGAGAAGACGGCTGGGCTGGAGGTCAAACAAGGCATGAGGAAGCCCGCGGTCGAGGTCGAGTTTATAACAGCTCTGCGCCGTGGTTGTCAGGCCCGACTTCCCCTGAGAGGCCCGGTTACCCCTGGGGGAGTTGACTATCCCCGAGCCTCTCCGAGCACCCATCTCTCTACAATTCCACACTACCCCTCACGAGCAAGGCTCGCGATTCTCTAGCCCACGGTGGTTTGGACGCCGTCGTTGCTTGTTTTGTGCCATTTCCGAGATCATCCACCAATGGATCCGGGGAGCGGCGGGGGGGGCGGGCCGAGATGGGGCGCGCTGCTCCCCGGGCCTCGGAGCATCGGAATCCGTATGCCAAGGAGGGCCAAGGAAGGGGTAAAATCTCCGATGCGGTTCGACCAGTCGGTCGGATATAGCGTCTGGGGATATATGCCGCGTCATCATCCAGGGGGAGGTCGGGATGTCGGCGAGTGGGGGCGCTTAACAAGAGAGCTTCAAGACGCAGCTGTCCTTCATCCTGGGTTCAAATACCCCCCCCATAAGGGATTTGAAAGATCCTTCCAAAGAGCGAGAGCGAGGCGGAAGCGAAACTCGCACGAGATGAGAGGACTGTCCTGTCCCCAGTGGACCCTCCTCCTCGCCCAAACAACAAAAGTGTCACCCTGGATCCACCCCAGACATCCAAGTCCAATGGCAAGGTGGCCGAGCGGTCCAAGGCGCCACGTTAAGGTCCACCCTTAATCCTCTTCTCTCTGAGAATCCGTGGTCTCGAAAGGGGCGCGAGTTCGAATCTCGCCCTTGTCAAGAAACAATTCCTGTTCCCAGCGCGGGAACAGGTCCTCCGTTTTTGCTCTGAGTTTTTAGCCCGCCTTCCAGGTGTGGCAGTCCGCTCAATGGTTTATTTTTCTTTCACCCAGAGGATAAGATGGACAAGTGCTAGTTGGCAGGCGAACGAACAGTAAAGGAGTAGAGGGCCTTCGTGGTGTGTTTGAAAGGACAAAGATAATGGCGAGGTAGTTAGATATTTTAAATTGAGGCAATGGAACATGGCCAGCGGAAGTCTGACCTTTCCCCTCTTTTCGGTCTTTTTTTAAATCACCTTTTTGTCTTTCTTCTTTCTCATTTTTGATTCTTTTGATCAAACCGTGTCGGAGGTCTATCGCATTTTTCCCCGATTTTTCTTTCTTTGAAGACCTCGGCAAAGAGCGAAGCGCGCAGTTTCCCGAGTTCGAGCATTAGATTCCTAGTCTGTGCTTAGTCTATTGTATCTCACTTGTTTCTCTTTGATACTTTGGTCTGTTTCATTCCTCACGCCATTGTACCTCAGGTTGAGAGAGAGACGTACGATGCCTTACGTGTGCTCACCTGCTAGCAACTCGCAGCGCGAAGAAACGATTGCCACGAAGGGGGCGGGCGTTGATTAGGGTGGCAACGGCAACAAACCAACAGGCACTGGCCAGACTGAGGGAAAACAGGGAAGAATTCAGCTCCAGGTAGAAGAGGGAGGCTGGATCGTGCACTGTTGCCTCTTTATCTTGACTTACCCGCCTAAGAAAGCTGGCCAGGAGGGCGGACTGGGATGTTGCTGCGCGATGGGTATGGCGGCATCCTGATGCCTGGTGGGGGTCGTGGCATGCTGCCTGGTGGGGGTCGTGGCATGCTGCCTGGTGGGGGTCGTGGCATACTGCCTGCGAATGGGGGTCGTGGCATGCTGCTGCGAATGGGTGTCGCGGCATGTTACCTGGTGGGAGCGCTCGGCTGCCAGCTGCATGGAAGTTGGCGCGATCCCGATCCCACGCGCGTCGGAGCCGGGGCGTCCTCCTTGGCTTCCTCCTCTCTCTAGCGACGGTCACTCTCCACCGCGTCCCTCCATTGGCGAAACAGGTTGTCGGCAGTATAGACCGTCGCCCGCTCGAACTGACCGGGATCCAGGGCTTCTACAGACTCGAGGTCGACAATCACAACCCGTTCTCCGTCCCGGCCGTTGACCAAGTGGAAGTTGTCAAGCTTGACGTCGCCGTAGCCGAGCCCAAAACGGGCCAGTGCGAAGAGGGCGTCGTCGATGTTTCCCATGTCGTCATCGATATGTTTCCCATGTCGTCACGGTCACGCAGCAATGCCAGAAGGTCGCAGAGGGTGACCCGGCCGACGTCGGAGAGGATCAGTGCGCGGCAGCCGTCGAGGGATGCCTCGCCAAAGAAGACGGGGATGACAGAGCCCTGGAGCGGGCGCAGGCGGGCGTACATGAGCTTCTCGTTGTCGAACTCGTCGTCCCATTTCGGCTTTAGCTTCTTGAGGATGATGGTACTGGGGAGCGTCTAGAGGGGGAAGAGCGGGGTGATGAGCCGCAAAAGGAACAGGGGAAGGTATGGGAAGAGCGTGTGGATGCACTCGTCCCACAGGGCGCGGTGGATGTGCAGGCGCAGGACGTTGCTGTGGTGGTTGTCGGCCCAGGTGCCCGAGGCGGTCTTAGTTTGGCGGTCATAGTTTGGCGGTCATAGTTTGGCGGTCATAGTTTGGCGGTCATAGTTTAGCGGCCCAGCGGGGTTGGTCAGCTGGGGTCGGCGGCTTGAGAACAACACAAGCACGATTACATACCCGATGTGGCAAATCCGGGTCCATGCTGGCGTCTTCTATTCTTTCAACCTCAGCGTAGCGTGTGCGTGTTCTTGCCTGGGGCGGGCGGAGGAGGATGAGGAGGATGGGGAGGATGCTGGGGGGAGGAGACTTCTGGGCGCTGGCCACTGGGAGGAAAGGACGAATAACTGGGTCGCCAACGCGAGAGCACGTGGCCCTGCCTACCCGCAACAACAGCTGGAATCCCAACCGCGCCATCCCACCAGCCACCCTCAGTCCTCACTCTCACTCAGTCTCCAGCCTCACTCAGTCTGGGCCAAACCAGGGTGAGAACCAGGTTAAAGTTAAAGACAAAAAGAAAACCCAACCTGAGCTGGGCGGGTATCGGTGCTCAGTAACCCTATACTACTCGCCCCCCTCCCTTTTTACCAATCTCCCTTTAGTAACAAAATAATGTAGCATATCCACCCCCATCCCACCCGTGTCCTTGACCCAAACCAACCATTCAAGACTCCCCAACTCCAACCCTCCATCCGTCACCCAACAAAAGACCCGTCCTTCACCACCGAGCAACCACCAACCCCCCCCAAGAAACAACCTCAAAAAAGAAAAGTCGAATCTACCGCAACCTCGGACTCTTCCTCCTAGTCGAGCTCCTCATCGCCGCAGCAGGTGGCACATTCTCCGCGCCGTCCGCCACCAGCAACCCGCCCAACCTCTTCGGCAGCCTGCCCCCCCTGGCCGCCGTCGTCTTGGTCACCCCCCCATTCCCGGCCCCATGATTCCCCAACCCGGGCTTCAACAACGGCACCGACATCGGCATCGGCAACAAACTCTCCCGTTCCTTCTCCTTGCCCTTGGCAACAACACCCCCGTCCACCACCCCCTCCATCTTGTCACCCGTCCCCTCCTGCACTTGGACTGGGGGAGGGGATAGCACCCCGCCCAGGTTGGGACACACCTCCCTAAGGCGCGAGGGCGTCCCCTCCCTTGCGGGCGAGCGCACAGGCGTGAGGGTGACATCCGGCAAGACCACGCCGTGATGGTGCGACGGGGTTAACCTCGTCGGCACCGCTGATGCCGTTGGCGCTGCCTCCTCCTCTTCTTCTCCCCCTTCGTTGTCTTCTGCTTCTTCCTGTTGCATTTCTCCGTCCCCCGCCCCAGCAAACTCAGCAAGCAGCACCTCCCTCCTCTTCGTCCTCGGAATCTCCCTCCGAAACAGGTACCGCGTCCTCTCGGGCGTGGCACCCGTCGCCTCGTACTCCTCCAACCCCCCCCCAACAAACCGCTCGCGCAGCTCGGCGAGCGGGGCGCAGACCTCCTCTTCTAACGGGGCAAGCGCGTCGGTCATCTCCTCCACGGCATCTTCCGTTGCGGAGGCTAGCGCGTCGACGCGGGATGTGGATTCACCCAGGTCGGTGGAGAGAGAGGAAAGAGATTGCGAGAGGGAGGTGGTGAGCGTGCGGAGAGAGGTGGCGTGGTGGGTGTGCTGCGTGGTGTTGTGGGACTTTGCGCGCGCGACGAAGGCGTCGAGGTCCGACATTTGCGTGTCAAGGTCGGTGAGCTGGGCGTCGACGGCGCGGACGGTCTCGGCGTGGACGGATTTGGTGGTGGTTTGAATTGACGTGGAGTGTTTGTTTGCGGTCTGGGAAAAGGGGGGTTAGTAACAGTTCCTGTTGGAGACGACAGGGTGGTTGTGGGAAAAGGAGGACCTACCGTCCAGTCGTCCTTAAGCCTTGTCTTAAGAGCATCCCGGGAGCTGGCGACCTCGTCGACGACCTTCGCGTCGCGCTCGCCCCACGCGTTCATCCCCGCCGTGTACTCGGCCACGCTGCCTTCGAGCGTCTTGTTCGAATCGAGTATACTCTCCTGGATGCGCGCGGCCTTCCCAGCCAGCCTCGACTCGTGCTGCTCCGCCTGCGCACCAACCAACTTCGTGATCTGCACAATCAGCGCCTGCCTATCCGCAGCCGCCTGCTTGCGCTCCTCCTCCAGCACCTCCTGTATCCGCGCCGCCACCCCTTCATTCGCATCCACCGCCGCCTGCGCCGCCGCCTCGAGCTCATGCCGCAATCGATCCGCCTCGGCCCGCTGCGCGCGCATCTGCCTCAACAAGTCCTCAAACACCTGTTTACAGTCCCTCCCGAGCTCGCTGTACGACGCGTGCAGCCGCCCATGAAAAGTCCCCAACTCGCTGAGCACCTCCCCGGCAATCTTTTCCGCCGCGCCCGCAATCGCCTGCAGGCTCTCCCCCACGCGCTCCTTGACTTGGTCCCGCACGACCTTGATCTCGTCCAGCACGCCCTCCATCTCCTCGCGCGACCGCTCCTGTTGCAGCTGCAGCTGGGTCCCCTCCTCGGCGAACCCGGCGAGGCTCTCGTCGAGGAAGGCACGCGCAGAGGCGAGTTTCTCGCGCTCCTCCGCTACAAAGTCTTGCATCCGCTGTGCTACGCCAGCGATGTGCGCCTCCTGCCCCTGCCGCAACGCCGCGATGTGCTCCTCGACCAGTTCCGTCACGTCCACCACCTGCGCCTGCGAGTTGCCCCACACACTGCGGTTGCGGCTGTGCAGGTCCGCCTGGCGGGCACTCTTGGCGTGGAGCCCGTCGATGTCGCCGACGGTGCGCTCCAGCGTGCCGAGGAGGTCACCCCCCAGCACGGCCAGCTGCTCTTCCGTGGCCTGGTGCGCCTTGCGCACGTGGGTTTCCTCGGCGAGGTACTGTTTCGTGTCGGCGAGGACCGTCTCGGTCTGGTCGAGCAGGTCTTTGGTCTCGCCAAACTCGGCGAGTGTGCCGTCGTGTTCTTTTTGCAAGCCCAAGAAGCTTGTCTTGACGGCCAGCAGCTCCTGCAGCTTGTTGCGCAGGTTGGTCTCGAGCGTCTCGATCTTGGCGCCCTGCTCTTCGGTCAGGATGCGGCGCGACTCGTTCTGCACCGTCAGCTCCTCATACATGTCGTTGGACAGGTACACGCCGTTGCGCTGGCGGGTGGCGATCAGCTCGGCCTTGATGCGCTCGATCTCGATGGTGAAGTCACGCAGCAGCGTCTTCTTGTTCATCAGCCCGTTGAGCTGCGGCTTGTTGCGGATGTTTTTCGCCCGGAAGGCGTAGTCGAGAGTCGAGATGGTTTCCTCGAGGTTGCTCCGCGCCGGCGAGATGGTCGCGATGATGCACGTCTTGGTACGCCCGCCGAGCGAGTCCTGCAGCAGGCGTGTGAGCTTGGACTCGCGGTACGGGATGTGCGCGCTGCGGTCGACCAGGGCGTTGATGACGCGCCCGAGCGTGAGCAGGCTCTTGTTGATGAGCCCGGCCTCGGCGGCGCGCTTGTTCTCGGCCCCGGACCGCTGGATGTTCTCGCTGCCGGCGAGATCGACCAGGTTCAGCTTGCCGAGCATCAAAAAGTCCTCGCCCGTCTCCGACTTGCTGCTGTTAGCTTTGGCGTAGACGGTGATGGTGAAGACGGTGTGGCTTCTGCTGCTCAGGTCGTTGCACTTGGTGGCAGCCACCTGGCGCTTGACGCTGCCCTCGCGGAGCCACTTGAGGCCGTCGCCGGCGTTGAGGATGTAGCGCTCCTCCATGCCCTGCACGACGGTGGTCGCGTGGCCCTTGCGGGATGTGTCGTCGTAGATTTTGAGCTTGGCGCTGTCGTCGGAGGAGAGAAGGTCGCGCAGCTCCTCGTTGTACAGCTCGATAAAGGAGCAGCGGACCGAGTTCTCGCGGTCGTCAAGCTCGAGCTTGTTGAAGAGCGCCTGGAGCACGCGGGGGATGATGCCGGCATTATCGGACAGCATGCCCATGGACTCGGTCAGGTCGCCCGACATGGTGTAGGTCTTGCCGGTGCCCGTCTGGCCGTAGGCAAAGATGGTGCAGTTGTATCCGGAGAGCATCTGCCAGCGGTAGGGTTAGTGGTCAGAGCTGAATCTGTGGTCGTGGTGGGATGTGGGTGGCAGGCCTACCTCCTCTACCACCGGCCGCACCACCTCCTCAAATAGCAGCCCCTGGTCGGCGGCTTGCGAAAAGACGTGGTCAAAGTTGTACGACTTGTTGCTGACGGCGTTGGGCCCCATGCACAGCTCGACGATCTTGCCCTTAGTGCCCTCCGTCTTCACGGCCACGGTGCTGTTCTCTTTGACCTCGCGCTCGTTCCGGCCGCGACACCGCACGACGACGTTGATGTTGGTAGCCTCGCCGTCGTCGGGGTCAAAGTCGCGCTCCTTGCGCTTCGCGCCTGCTGCTGTTGATACCGACATGACGGACTCTGCTGGGGAGACGGCGCGCGTGAGGCGCGAGGGGACTGCGGGGGCGTGTCGCGTCACCCCGGGCCTGGTGGGGGGGTTTCGCGTCCTGGGCTGGATGCTGGGGCGCCCACCGGCGCCGCGGGTTGGCGGCGCCGTGGAAGTGTTTCTGCGCTCCATGGGGAGCCGTCGTCGCGTGGGTTGGGCAGGAGTCGACGCGGTGTTGTGAAGGTCGTGGGGGTAGGGAGGTGGGTAGGTAAATGCTGGTTGGCAAAACTCGAGATCAAAGTCTCATGCACGTCTCTGGCGGCTCGTTCTGCGGCGACAGGGAATGGACCGATCGGGTCTTGTGGTCATGGCAAAAATGGCATGCGCAGGTGGTGCGGGTGGGGATTGCATGGATTGTAGTGGTGTGTTCCCGTTCAGGCGCGACACAAACATGGGTTTCCAAACGGGACATTGCCGTGGCAACGAGATGGCCCCATATGCTCCTTTGGGTGGGGCGGCCTGGACCAACGCTGGCCAGGCCCCTGATAGCAGCTGATAGGCCCTGATAGGGAGGGCCACCGTGCCCCTCATCCCCTCTGTTCCCCTCAGTTCCCCTCCATCTCGCCTGGACCCCCTTGGCTGGGCCTGTCCCACCCACTGTCGCATCCTGGCTGCAGGCCATTCAGCTGTTGGCGTTGCCTACCCAGGTGTCGAATGACGTCTCCTCCGCCTGGCGCGATCACGAGGATTCGCGACCCTGAATCCCTCTTCTCCATTTTCCATACTTCATAGTCGCAATCACCACTGTCCTATTTGAACACTGCTCTGCTATTCCTTGCCTTGGATACATCTGGGCTAGTCTGGCGATCTTGGTATCGTCCAGCCTCATCGTCCCAGCTGTCCATTCCGGCCTTCTCTCGCAGCCTCCATCGCTCCCTTGTTCGTCACCGTGTGACTCTCTCTCCGTTCGTCTCGCCTCACCTCGCTCAGAAACCCACCGCTTAGAGACCCTGCTGTCTCTGTTTGCTCTGCGGTCGCCAGTCGCGACATCGACCGTTATCCGAGCCACCTTCTCGACCGCCTCTCCAACCACTCCTAGCCCTCCGACCCCTCGCCGGCCATGTCGTCCCTCTTCTCGGCCCAGCTGCACCCCGGCCGCGCCCTGGGCTTCCTCGTGCTCGGCGCCTCGCTCCACGATGTTCTCACCCGCCTCAAGGCCGAGCCCCAGCGCTTCCCCAAGCTCGACCTCATGCACACGCCCTCCGACCCCGTCAAAGAGCCCGTCGTCCTCGCCCTGCCCGCCAACGGCGTCCGCATGCGCTTCGACGGCCCTGAGCAGCGCCTGCGTCTGGTCGAGGTGACGGACTTTACCAAGAACCACATCTTCCTCAAGCCCGCCAACGACAAGGAGCGCGACCTCGTCCGTCCACCAGCCGCCGCTCAAGATGCTCCCTCCCCACCCCCCGACACCACGGCTGGCCCGACGTTCCGACACATCTACCAGCGCTTCCTAGGCCCGACCTACGATGGAGAATACGTGCCCGATGCCGAGGTATACGTGCTGTCGTACCCAGGGGTCGCCTTTACCTTCCCCATGAAGAAGAAAGACTACTCAGCCTCCAAAGACGTCGTGTCGCTCCTCCACTCAACCGCCGTCCCCAACTCGATGGCCGTCTTCAGCGGCGACTCGTGGACGCAAGCCCGCGACACCATGTGGACCGAAATCCTCCCGAGCGTCAAGACGTTCGCGCCGCTTGCCAAGGGCAAGGACGTGTGCCCTGACGAGGTGTCGCTGGTGCGGATCCACGGCGGCGGCAAGCTGCAGCTCTTCCGCAAGTGGACCAGCAGCAGCTTCTGGATCACGCTCGGCGAGACGACGCCGCAGCAGCTCGTCGCCGAGCTCGGCCCGCCCGACGCTATCTACCGCAAGAACGACCAGCGCATGTACATCCACAAGCTGCGCGCCGCCAGCAACACCATGGCCCGCCCCAACGGCGCCGACCTCAAGCGCCAGGACGACCTCACCGACACGGACCAGTCGTCCCACCCGCCGTCGGCAGACGAATACGACTCCAACGACGAAGCCGTCGAGGACGACCTCGTCGCCAACGTCTCGGGCGAGTGCTTTTACAACTACTTCTACCTAGGCTTCGATATCCTCGTGTCAACCCCCACAGCCCCCTCGCGCCCGCCACCCTCCCAAGACCTCCACACGGCCCCTGCTCCACCCGACCCCCCGATCACATCCACCTCCCCCGACCGCCTGGTCGCGACGAAACTCATCCTCCACGGCAACGTCCCCGGCTCCTACCCCTTCAACCGCCACCGCCGCTGCCGCTGGGAAATCTCCTACCTCTCCCACCCATCCTCCCCCGACGCCCCAACGCAAATCACAGATTCAGAAACCCCCTTCCCCGAAATCGAACTCCGCCTCCGCGCCGCCTGGCAAAGCATCTACGTCTCCGACGCCGAGGCACGGCAGAAGCAGCGCGGGATGGTGCTTAATAGGGGGTGGGGGGACAGCCCTGGGAGTAGTTGTGAGTTGTTGGGGGGGGGGGGGGGGGGGTGGGGGGGTGAATGTGGGGGTGGGGAGGGGCAGGGCTGGGGAGGATTCGACGACCACGCTTTATGGGTTCCCGGGACTGGTGTTTGAGGTGTTGAGGAATGGGTTTGTTAGTGCTGTTACTGTTTTTTGAGGGCTGAGGGGGTTTGGGCGGGGGCTAGGCGTTTGGGTAGGGGTGGTTTGGGATGGGGTGGATGGGGAGTACTGCTTTGGTTACGGGCGTGTATGCGAGATCCTTGATATCTCGTCATCGGGTATTGATTGTTTTCGGTTCCAATTACATTGTTTTTCAGAGCACCAGATGATCAATTCCGAGATATCAGATGGTTATGCTAATGAAGGGGGGGGGGGGGTTCTGTTAAACGCGTCCTCGTGGCTGCCGGAGCTGGACTTGCAATCGCAATCCTGACCATTCTCTCGAAGATGGGGTGCGCTGTTCCTGGAGCTTTCCGCCTGGCCTCGCTCGCATGGCGCGCATTTCAACGCTCGCACACACAACTATAGCAACAAATCAGCTAGCTGTAATGTGATGAGAAAGAAGATTTCTGGCTGGCGGCGCGCCTCCGTTAGGGAGCCCGCTCGGGAGTGACTTGCTCTTCCTTAAGTCCAAGAAGGACAAGGTGTTGTCCGGATATCGTGTTTGTCTCATCTGTCTGTCTGCTTGTGGAATGCTGTCATTCCTTCCCACCCTCCCTCCAGACTCCGAGACACTGCGTGGCCCTCGACGTCACCCAGGACTGCGCCGAGAAGCAAATCAAGACGGTCTAGGTGCTGCTGTTGATACATGGCTTCTCTTGCTGAGCAGGCAGACAAGAGGCTCGAGACGAGAGCCAGAAAACCAGGCTGGTGGTGCCGAGGGGAGAACCTTGATGGTGTTGACAGCAGGTGGCTCCCCACTGGCTGACCGGCGCTGTTGGCGGGTAACAGTGGGCCTGTCAGCTGCCTGGGCACCCTGAGCAGGCGGCCAACCACAGCTGCCGAGCCCAGCAAATACAGGGTCTGGGCCCTGCTGGCTCCCTGCCAGGCTCCACTGTCCTCTGCGAACCACCACTGAAGCACTGCAGCATTCCCGTTTCACCAACCTCGGCGAATGGGATGCAATCAGCCGCGCCTCCTGACGTCGCGCGCTGGACTGGCATTCACATGGGCTGCATTGCCCGTCGCCGACTGACTGCAGACGACACATCTCGTGACGATGCTTCCGTGGTAGCGACATAGCCCGAGTCCCCTCCTCGCCCCGACCACGCCCCTAACTCGGCCGTGTCGACGTCGATGTCGACGTCGATCGACAGCGCCCTCAGCGCCATGGCCGACCACGATCCAACTCCTCCTCCACCCCCCAACAACAGCCATCCACGACGCACAGCTGCATCTGCACGACACTCGGCCTCAGCATCAGACCACTCCTTCTTCACCCCCCCCGCCACGTCAGCCATGACTCCCGCAGCCTCTGGGCTGGGCCTGTCCGTGTCTGGCCGCACGCCCTCGCCCTCCGACACCCGCGCCCATGAAAAGTCGCTCCCCGCCGCCGTCCACCGCGCCCACAAGCATCGATCCAGCGGCGGCTTCCTCCTAGCCGACTCCCTCCTGAACCGCCATGGCACTGCCCGCCACCGCGACGCACACGTATACCCTCCACCGGACAAGCGACAACGGCGGTCGACCGACCACCACCGCTCGTCGGGAGGGACCACACACAGTCAGGATGGCTTGACGGCGACGCCCTCAGGCTCCGATGCCTCCCAACCGGGCGGGCTTCCCGATGAAAGCTCGGGCTCGACGGCCGTGACAAACCGCGACTCCCTGGCCGGCGAGACCGCCGTCGGCTCGTCCCCGCGCACCAGCATCGCCCAGCTCGACCTGGAGTCGGCCCAGATCGTCAACATGGCGCTGAACCTGAGCGAGTCCAGACGCCTCGCCTCGCGGAGGAACGTCTCGCAGCCGACGCCGCCCAAGCTGGCGCCCTTGCCCGATAACGCCGCCGGAGGCAGCCTGCGGTACCACCTCCAGCAACAAAGAAAGGCGTCGCGCACCGTCTCGCCCAGGCCCGACAGGTCGCCCAGGGTCGGGGGCGGGAGGGTCTTCACGCCCTTGCAGCCGGCTTTTGATCCCGGGGCAGGCTACCGCTACCACTTTTCGCAGTCCACCCTCGCGAGGGCCCAGAAAGCGAAGGAATATTTGGAGTTGATGGCGCAGTACCGCCGGGTGCTCGAGCTGGTTGCCCCGTTGGAGCCACCGCGGGCGGCTGCAGGCTGGACACCCACGCCTCCGGCCACACCCAACGACTCGGTCCCCGTGTCCAGAGTGCCCACCAACGAGATGGAGACGAAGATTGGGCGTCCTTACAACCCACTCCAATATATACGAAATCGAAAAGTACGAGCCCGAGAGCGTAAAGCCATTGACGGCGAGGCCCAGGGCTTCGACGATGCCTTGAGGGTCTCGGAGTGGATAGACGACATTGCCAAATGGGTGGCAACAGGGCAAGGGCGCCAACTTGGGAATCCCACGTTGCCCCCATTTGCGCCCGCCCAGGCGGCCGAGATGCAGGCGTCGCCGCCATCCACGAACGGGAGGAAGATGGTCACGGCCAAGCCAAAACGGCCCCGGGTTGATTGGGCGATCGAGCCGGCAGACATGCTCGCTGACATCTACTGGCTGGAACTGGATGACAACAAGCGGTTGGTCGAAGATCGCCAGTGGCGCCGAGTCTTTCCCCAGTTCCAGGATATGAGCCGGCCCTTGTCCCGCGACGAAGCACCCCAGTTAGCCACCCCCGGGTCTGCGAAGCACGCTGCCGAAGGGCATACCCCAGGAGAGAAGACCCCGGATCCGCCGTCCTCACACCAAGAGCATGAACACCTCCTCAGCACGGCTCGGGACCGCGCTCAGCTCAAGTTCCGCGCCCTCAAGGGCTCGCATCACCGCACCGCCAGCTCGCTCACGAACCGCGATCTGCTCCGCATCCGCCGGGGCTCCTTGTCTGAATCCTCCGACACCGACACCGACCGCCGACGGCGAGCAAAGGGCGCTGCGAACAGCACAGTGAGAACCGTCCTGGAAAAGCAGATGGAGGAGATGATTGCGCGCGAGCAGCGAGAGGCCGAGTCGCACCCGCTCTACGATCACGAGACGAACCAGTTCACGCCTCTCCCTGCGACTCCGGAGCGAGACCCGGCGAAAGTATCAAAGAATGCTAGGGGCCGCCAGGCAGACCCGCGTGCGGAATTAAGCGACGCAGACACCAAGGAGATAGGGTTGAGCCTGCTCCCACGGCCACGCCCTCCGTCGCCGCGGGTTTCTGGGCGTGCTAGCCTGGAAGTGCCGTCAGGCAGGCGCTTGTCCGTTGGCAACGAGTCGTCGCAGCCGACTTCGCCAGAGATGCGGCCAGCGCGCGAAGTCGGCCGGATCCCGGCTATCGGCCTGGACCTGTCGCCCTCGTCCAGCAGAGCAAGTTCACCGCACCGGAACCCTTTGAACAAGGTCAAAAGCATATTCCGCGAGCGCAGCAGGGAGCGCCACACAGAGGCTCGCGTGCCTGGAGAAGACGGCCCTGCCTCTCTGTGCCCTCCTCCGCCCGAGAGCTGGTCCGGCACGCCCGAGACGACTGGAAGCGCCGTGCCGTCGCCGCAGCGGCGGCCCTCAAGGAGCCCGGTCGGCGACCGCCCGCCGCTCGGCCACCGATCGCACAAGAGCCTCAGCAGCGCCCGCCTGCGCGGGGAAGATGGCGCCATCAGCTTCCGATCGCTGCTCCGCGGCCCGCGCATCGATAGCGTCCTGCGCAGCGGCGTGTCCAAGGTTGGCGACATGCTCTGGCGGAAGGACGGCGCGGACGACTCTAGCACCTCGTCCTCGGACGCCGAAACCGAAGTCCGGGGCCGGCCGCGGGGCCTGCGCCACGGCCGCAGCCTCTCCGTGCAGGACGCGAAGAGCCTGCTCGAGGCGCCACAGCTCATGACCGACTACCGCGCCGACCTCCTCCAGCACCCGCCGTCGCGGCCCCTCAGCCGACGCTCCTCCCGGTTCGAGCTGCTCAAGCCGCCGCGGATCGACGTGCAGAACGCGTCGCCGAGCGCGTCGCCGCCGCCCGTGCTGGTCCGGCCGTCCGACCCCGTCGGCTCCGACGCCGAGTCCCAGGCCGGTGGCGGCCGCGACGACGTCCGCGCCGCCGCCGCCCGCCTCGACGCCGCCCTCACCCGCCCGCACCACCACCACCCCGACCACGCCCCCTGGTCCATCGCCGACCATCGCCGCACCACAACAGGATCAACAACCGCTATCTCCAAACGCGATATCGCCCGCCTCCGCGCCCTCCTCCTCAGCTCGGGCATCCACGCCTCCGAACTCACCCGCCGCGCCTCCGCCCGCCACATCATCCCCACCCCAGCCCCACTCACCTTCCCGCCCGACACCACCACAACAAACCCCTGGCGCGACCTCGCCCGCCTCGCGCCCGACCCTATCGCGCAGCACTGCCTGCTCACCACCCCCCTCTCCCAGACGGAACTCTACCCCGTCGCGGCCCGCGCGCTGGCGGCGTCGGTGCAGGCATCCACTGTTCGACTCTCCATCCTGTCAGGGCGGTTCAACTCAGATGCCGTGCCGGAACTGACGCAGCGGGTGGAGGGGCTGCGAGAGAAAGTAGGCGGGGAACTGGCCGAGAGGGCCGGGCAGGCGGTGGATGCCGCGGATGAGGTCACGCGCGACCTGGCGGTCGCGCAGAGGCTGAAGGTGAAGAGGGTTGTGGACGGGATGGAGAAGATGTTGAGGCGGAGGAGGCGGAGGTTTAGGTGGGTGAGACGGGCCGGGTGGTTGGTGGTGGAGTGGTTGCTGGTCGGGTGCATGTGGTATGTGTGGTTTGTGGTGATGATTGCGAGGGTGGTGTTGGGGGTTGGGAAGGGGGTTGTGAGGGGGGTTAGGTGGTTGTTGTGGTTGTGAGAGTACCTTGGGACGGAGAATAGGAGGATGGGGGCCACGGGAAGGGTTAGGGAGGGGGATAGGGGGGAAAGGGGAAGGGGGAAGGGGGAAGGGAGGGGAATTGAATAGTACTGCATGCGATACCCTGGAAGTGTAATTTGTAATACCAATGTTTTATGGCTAGGCCGAGCGAGAGGGCGTTGTCTTCTCTGTAATGAAAGTAATGAAGTGTTGTCTAGCGGCTTCGAGGTCGTTTTGTTTGCGTCTGCGTGGAAACATGAACCGGCTTCGACCTGGCGATGTCGAATTACAGACATTATGTTACCAAACACTTCGGCCCCTGTTCTTTCACCAGATACACCCAACCAACCCCTCGAAGCTCAACATCAACTCTATACCCCGTCTACACTCAACAACGAATTACAACAACAATAACACAACACAACATCACCCCTCGAAAAGTTACACCAAGTCTACTACAATACATCAACCCCCCCCCAACAAACCTTGCACCCCACAAGAATCATCCCCCCACCCCCCTCTCCCCCACCACCCAGGAACCCAAGACCAAGAGAGTTTACTCAATCCTCTTCTTCCCCTCCTCCGCATTGATATACCTTGCAGTGCTCAACCCCCGCTCGTGTCTTGCAACAAGCGGGCCGAGAATGCGGTCCTTGCGCACGCGGCTGATGGTCTCGTGGTAGCCCTCGGTGGCCCAGGGGCGGGGGTTGAGTTTGGGCCAGTTGACCTGTTGAGTTTGTCAGTTTTCTGTTTCATTGCCGGGGGAAGAGGCGAGGTGAGGAAGGAGTAAGATAGGTAAAATATGGGGAAGATGGAGGAGGGGTAGGAATGGGAGGGGAAGGGAACGAAAAAGGGGCAACTTACATAGAGCATCCCGTTGCTCAAAATAAAATGCGCACACCACACGGCCACCGCCCCCCAAAACACCGCAAACAGCCTCAGCGGCCACACCGCCGCGTCCGGCATGCGCGGCGTGTACGTCGCCAGCAGCGCAAAGAACAGCCCAAACGCAGCCACATACGGCACGCTCTGTATCAGCACTGGGCGCCGGTCCGCAAAGATGAAGGTCGCGCCCATCCCGCCCGCGGGCGGCCGATACACGCCCAGGAACAAGTCAAACGCGTCCTGTCGCGGCCCGTCGAGGAAATTATTCCTGCAGTACCGCGTGACGGCCACATTCCCGTCCTGCAGCGCGCCCCCCTTCGTCCGCTTCCCCAGCCTCGTGACATCCGTCTTCATCGCGCCGGTCCCTGAATAGCTGCGCGAAACCACATCCGCATTGTCCGCCCACAGATTCCGGAACAGCAGCTCAAACTTCTCGTCCACGGCCGCGAAACCCTGCCCGGGGGCGAGCAGCCCCGCCTCCGCCAACTGGCACTCCAGCGCGTGCCGCGCCAGCATGCTCTGCACCACGTTGGTGCGGTCGAGGCAGTCCATGCAGTTTGTGCGAACGACGCTGGTCTGGAGGGCGCGCACCTCGAGCCGCAGGCCCTCGTTGCCGCGGCGGGAGGAGCCCGGCATGTCGGCCGCGCGGAAGTACCCCTGTGCTTGCAGGGCGTCACGCAGCCGCTCGACGAGCAGGTACGCGCGCTGCATCTGCATGCCTTTTGTTTCGGCGTGGTAGTCAAAGTAGATGTAGTGGAGGCGGTCGAAGGGGGATTTGGTGCTGCTGGAAGCGGTGTCGATGGTGCGGAACTTCTCGTCGGTGCGGTCGTCGGCGGTGACGCGCTCGAGGGCGGGGCTCGAGACGAGGCGCTCGACGACCTGCTCGTAGGCGTGCTTGACGGGCATCTCGCGGCCCTTTTGGTTGACGAGGTTGACGAGGTAGTTGTCGCCGTAGAGGCGGATCTGCTCCTCGAAGTGGGCGCGGGCGGCGGGCAGGGCGGCCTCGATGGCGCGGATCTGCAGCTTGGGCGTGTACTTGAGCGTGTTGATCTCGGCCCAGTAGGCGGGCACGCTGCCGCGCGTCTGCACGTAGGCCATGATCTGCATGTCGGAGCCCTCGCCGGCGCGCTGGGTGCCGGGCGAGCTGGCACTTCCCGCGAACCCGCCCAGCCCCGCGGCAGTGTCGTTGAGCACGAGGATCTGCTCCGTCTCGTTGTAGTTGGCGGCGTGACCCTCGTCGTCGAGGCCGCGGGTGAAGTAGCGGGTGCCGGCGCGGTGGCGGGAGCGGCGTGAGATGAGGGCTATTGTGAGGGGCGTGCCCTTGAAGGTGGTCGGGTGGATCTCGAGCATGCCGAAGATGACGGGCAGGATGTAGGGGTCGATGCCGACCTGGGGCGCGGGTTGGCCGCGGCCGCCCTGGGTGCGGAAGTCGATGAGGTCGGACTGGACAAAGCGGTTCCAGAAAAAGCGGTCGTCGGCGCGGCGCCAGAGCGGGCTGGCGGCGTCCTGCTGGGCCTGGCGCTGGAAGCTGTTTGTGAGGTCGACCGAGTACGAGAAGTACATGGAGCCCGACTTGATGAAAGCGCGCAGCAGGGCGAGGAAGCGGTCCTCGTCGGGGTCGTGGACCTGGCGCTCGCGCAGGGGGAGGATCTCGGTGGCGGCGATCTTGTAGACGGTGTGGCCGCGGAGGCGGCCGACGGGCTGGGCCTTGGTAATGACGATGATGTACTTGTCTGGGAAGAGGTCAGCACTCCTTCGCTCTCCCTACTCTCCCTGCTCGACTCGCCCTGGGGCACTCGTACCCATGCGCAGGCGGATCATGCCCAGGATGCCGGCGATGCTCGTCACGCGCGACACGCGCTTGCCGGTGAGCAGCGAGGCATCGCTGAGGCGGATGTCGCCGGTGGGCCGGTCGATGGAGAGGGCGGGCGCATTAGGGCTCGAGGGCGACGAGAAGATGTACGAGTCGGACGCCGTCTGGACGTTGATGTCGCGGAAGGGGAGTGCCATGGCGGCGGCGTGGGGGGTTCTCAGAGGAGGTCGGGGAGAAGTTGTAGGTGGCAGCCCATGGGGCGGTGAGGTGCTGTCGTTGGAGCTGTCGTGGGAGCTGTTGTCGTGGGGTGGATGCGGAGGATGCTGCGTTTGGAGGAGCTGGCTGCGCGCAGGGAACGAGCGGAATGAGGGGCAGCGAGCTGTCGACAGCAGTTATCTGCGGTCTGCACTGAGCCCCAGAACACACCATTCGCACAGACGTGTGGTGCTGTGCTTGGACAGAGGAAATCACAGGAAGCCAAGAATGGGCCTGCTCGGATGCCTCGCTCTCCCTGACGAGGTGAAGCTGACGCCGCCAAGTTTCCAAATTCCAAGGCGCCAGGTCCAACACGACGGCGTTGATTGTCTTTCCTGATCGGGCGTGTGGCCAGCTTGAGCTCCTTGGCGTGGCGCAATTGCTGATGAGTGGGGCGCGGATGGCAGTTGGCTGGCAGTGGACAGGGGCTACCGAACTGGTGCCGGCTGGTGGCCTGGTGGGGCCAGGTGCAGCTGCGGGCAGACGGGATCCTGACCAGACCAGGTTCCCAACTGCAGCCATCACGTGGGGCCGCCGTGATCTCCCGCACAGACCAACCAAGGCAGGCTGCCAGGTTATCGCCCCGCTGACCAAAGGCAGTCAGCGCCCAGTGGGCCAGTGGCAGTGGCAGTGGCACTGAAGCGACCAGTCAGTGGCCCTGGCCTGGGCCCAGGCCGCGCGCCCAGCACCCACAGCACCCAGCACCGAGCAACCACTCCCGCCGCTCGCCAACCGACAGGCGCCCAGGCATTCAACAATTCCAGTCGAGGTCCCGTGGTTCCATTCCCTTCAACCTTGCGCACCACACCCCTCTCTCCCCTCGAGCCGACTTCCTGCATCTGCTGAGCGACCGTTGCCCGCCCACCTTCGACCTTTATCCCGCGACTACCCATCCATCCAAGAAGGCCAGCTTTGTCCTCCACGACGCCGTCCTTCTTTCAGCGACCGCCGCAGCCCGCCTCCCCTCGCGCAGCTGCCGATCGTCGACTCGGCCCAGCAACACGCAGCACCACTCGCAAGGCAGCACAGCACAGCACCACCACTGACTGACTGCACTCTGCGGCATCAGCACTCGCCGCACCTCGCCCCCCGCACCACCAAAACAACACCACACAAATCCACATCCGCCATGGCGACCCGAGGACCCCCCGGCGCCCGCGGAATGAGCAACCGCTTCGCCCAGTTCAAGCTGGTGCTGCTCGGTGAGACGACCCTGCATCGGGGGCCACGCGGGGAACGCGCAACATGGAACACGGGCTGACTCGGCACAGGTGAATCCGCCGTGGGCAAGAGCTCGATCGTGCTGCGCTTCGTCAAGGTGAGCACTCCCCAGCGACTGACGGGCAGCTTTCGCATCCCCGTCCCCCTCCCCGCCCCCGTCCCTCCGACGCCCCAGAGCTGACGCCGCCCCAGGACCAATTCGACTCGTACAGAGAATCCACCATCGGCGCTGCTTTCCTCACACAGACCATCTCGCTCGACGAGAACACGACAGTCAAGTTTGAGATTTGGGACACAGCAGGCCAGGAGCGGTACAAGTCGCTGGCGCCCATGTACTACCGGAATGCCAACTGCGCCGTCGTCGTCTACGACATTACCCAGGCCGTTAGTCTCTCCCCGCCCCTGCTTGTCGCCCCTTATCCTCACCCTCCCCCTTCCACCCACTAACGCCGCCCGCGCAGACATCACTCGACAAGGCCAAGTCGTGGGTCAAGGAGCTCCAGCGGCAGGCCAACGAGAACATCATCATCGCACTCGCCGGCAACAAGCTCGACCTGGTGACGGAGCAGCCCGACAAGCGGGCCATCGAGACGGCCGACGCCGAGGCCTACGCCCGCGAGGCCGGCCTGCTCTTTTTCGAGACGTCGGCCAAGACGGCCGAGAACGTCCAGGAGCTGTTCACCGCCATCGCCAAGAAGCTGCCCCTCGACCAGGTCGGCCCCAGGCACGCCCGCCCAGGCCAGCGGCCCGGCGTCAGCCTAGCCCCCGAGGGCTCCAATACGCAGGCCGGCGGGCCATGCGCCTGCTGAGTGGCGGTGGTCTTCGAGGGACGTGGAGATTGGACGACATATCACACCGCGGATAGGACCCGGTGAACAGCAGAAGGGGTCGAGCCGCGGTCATAGAGGCGGAGGAAGTCATGGCAGGAAGGGCATTTCAGGCCCGGACAGGGAGGAATGTCGGCATCACACACACACATTTCCATCTGCAGCGGAGTCGGGGGAGTGCAGGGGACAGAGACCCCTTTAATACCTTATTTTTTTTCACAGTTCATGTTTCTTTTTTTGGTACACTGGCGGCTAGCAGCCGCACGCGGCTGGGTGGGACGAGGGGGGAGTCAGTCGAAGATTCAACAGGAGAGGGGAGGAGCGGAGAAGGAGGGAGAGGGGCGGAGAGAAGGGAGAGAGGAGGCATGAGCGAGACCAGGCTTGGGGTGTCGTGTATTGTAAGCAGATAGAGCAACAGCTTGCCACGACATTGGGCGGTAATCCTAATCGCGGTCGGATGTTGGATGCCAAGGGTTGGAGGGGGGGTATGAGATGAGGTATGAGGAGGGGGTCTCGAGTGTTTGACGACTAGAATGAATTCTCAGGATTAACCCGTGTTTGTTTTCTGTTCTTTTTATTCTCTTTCACCCGTCTCCAGAACACGATGCGAATCACGGATCACTGCGGAAGCCATTCCCTGCCCAACAGGCTCCATCACATCGAGTGTTCCCCTGTCCCTCGCCTCGACACTCCCTGGCCCGCCAAGACCCGCCCGCTGCCAGGATCAGTTCCCGCAGCTCTCCCGGATCTTTGCCGAGCTCTTTTTTGCTTCCGCATTCTCCCCCAACACCACAACTGACCACCCCCCTCCCCTCCCCCTCCCCCCTCCCCAATTGCGCCCGTCGGCCTCCCCATCCCCTCATGTTGCGGACATCGCTGCGATCTGTGAGGGCCCTGGGCACCGGGCCCGGGGCAGTCGCTGCGGGCCGCCAATGGCAGGTTGCTGCTGCACGCCGCGCGGTGCTGTCGTCGCAGGTCGGTATTTATCCTCTTCGGGCACTAACTAGTCCTCGCCCACCGCACGCACTTGGTGATGAGGTCATGCGACTCGCTGACCACCTTTTTGTCTCTAGAGATTCTACGCCGACGATAAGAAGCCCGCGTCTGCCACCTCGACTACCCCCCTGCCTCCCTCCTCGACGACCACCCCGACTGCCCCGACCACCCCGCCCGTCACCCCGACGCCGCGCAAGAAGAAGGGCTTCTTCCGCCGCCTGCGCAACTACATCGTCACCCTGACCCTGCTCAGCGCCCTGGCCTTTGGCGGCGGCGTCTGGTACTCGCGCATCAACGACAACTTCCACGACTTCTTCACCGAGTACGTCCCCTATGGCGAGCAGGCCGTGCTCTACCTCGAGGAGCTCGACTTCAAGAAGCGCTTCCCCAACGTTGCCAGCCGCGTCACCGGCCGCCGCCCCGACGGTGAGCAGGTCAAGATCCCCGCCCAGAGCGGCGCCTCGTGGCGCGTCGCCGACGGCACCGAGCCCGCCAGCCGCCAGTCGAGCGCTGTCCAGAAGGCCCCACTCCCGCCCAAGGAGCAGCCGGCACCCAGGTCCAAGGCTGAGCCCGCGGTTGTCGCCGAGGCCAAGAAGGAGACGGCCAAGGTCCCTAAGGTCGGGAAGGAGACTGCTGCCGCTGCCGCTCCCGTCGCGGAGAAGTCCAAGAAGGCCGAGCCCGCCCTGGTCACTGAGAAGAAGGCCGAGCCCGTCCCCGAGCCCGAACCCACCGCCGAGACCGCCGTCGTCCCCGCAGCACCCGAGAAGACGCCGTTCAAGCCGCCCCGCGTCGACCAGCCCTCGCAGTGGCCGCCCGCCGAGCCCATCAGCCCGCTGGCCGTGTCCGCGTCGGCCGAGCCGGTCGTCCAGGACCTCCTGCTCATGCTTAACGACATCATCACCGTCATCAACCACGACAACGCGACCGAGAAGTACGGCCGGACCATCGACAAGGCCAAGGGCGAGATCGCCAAGGTCACGGCACAAATCAACGCCATCAAGAAGCAGGCGCAGGACGAGGCCGCCGAGCAGGTGCAGAAGCGCGTCGCCGACTTCGACAAGGCGGCCGGCGACCTTGTCACGCGCCTTGAATCCGCCCTCACCGCGCAGGAGCAGCAGTTCCGGCACGAGTTCGAGGCCGAGGTCGAGCGCCTGCGCCAGAGCTACGATGGCAAGATCGCCCTCATCCGCGACCGCGAGCGCCAGCTCGCCGAGGAAAAGGTCAACAACCAGCTGCTCGAGCAGGCCGTGCAGCTGCAGCGGCAGTTTGCGCGGGACATCAAGGCGCATGTCGAGAACGAGCGGGAGGGGCGCCTCGGCAAGCTGGGCGATCTCGCTGCCGCCGTTGCGTCGCTTGAGCGCCTCACCGCCGGCTGGGGCGAGGTCGTCGACGCCAACATGCGCACGCAGCAGCTGCACGTCGCGGTCGAGGCCGTCCGCGCCAGCCTCGAGGATGCGCACCACCCCCGCCCGTTCATCCGGGAGCTGGTCGCGCTCAAGGAGATCGCCGCGCAGGACGGCGTCGTCGACGCCGCCATCGCGTCGATCCACCCCTCCGCCTACCAGCGCGGGATTGCCACGCCGGCCGAGCTGATTGACCGCTTCCGCCGCGTGGCGGCCGAGGTGCGGAAGGCGTCGCTCCTGCCCGATGATGCGGGCGTCGCCAGCCATGCGAGCAGCTATGTCTTGAGCAAGGTGCTGTTCAAGAAGCAGGGGCTGGCGGCGGGGGATGATGTCGAGAGTATCCTGACGAGGACGCAGACGCTGCTGGAGGAGGGCAATCTGGATGATGCGGCGAGGGAGATGAATGGGTTGACGGGGTGGTCGAGGACGTTGAGTAGGGACTGGCTGGCGGAGGTGAGGAAGGTGTTGGAGGTGCGGCAGGCTTTGGAGGTAAGTTGTTTCTTTCCCCACCCCCTTTTCCCTGGACATTGTATGAACTGGGTGCTAACTGGGCGTGTGCAGGTCATCCAGACGGAGGCGAGGTTGCAGAGCCTGAAGCTGGAGTAGGTCGGTGCCTAGGTATGGGAGGTAGCTACGAAAAGGGGTGGGGATAATTGTGTCTCCAATGACAACTTCATGGCGGGATTGGAGTGTTCCCGCCGTCGCTGAGTGCATTTTTCTTTTGTGGACGGAATTGTATGTACAATTGCTCGGTAGACAGTTTCTTTGTCGGTAGAAGGAGGGATGGATGGGATGGGGGTGTGTATGAAGTAGGAATAGACGCGTTGTGGTGGTGCCGGGCTTGATTGCTGTTGCGGGGCCAAAAGTAACAAGTTTATGTCTTGGAGATATTAATGCATTTAAGGGGAGGATTTGTGTCCATCGTTGAGTTGAGGTTGTGTTGCGAGACAAGAAGCGAGGTCGGAGTCCCACATTTCTCTTGATCTCGGGTTCCGAGGTTTTCACCTGACGACCCCAGCCCTCAAGAGCTATCCGATTAAACCTCTAAAGTCTCAAAATTGCATTTCAAGAGACGACCGGTCGATTGACACAAGACAATATGCTGGCATAGCCCAACACCACCGACTACACCCGCCGCCCTGAGATGCTTGCGCGCCGTCACCCCATCACCCACGCCATCAAGTCTCTCATCAACCGCAACTCTCTTAGCAACAGCTGGAACTTCACCAGCAACCGGCGCTTCATCAACCGCAACTCACTCGTCAACCGCACCTTTCTCCTCAACAGCCAGACCTTCACCCCCCGCATCCCTTTCGTCAACCCTCCCCTCCACACCCGCAACACCCTCCTCACCACCCTCCTCACCACCCACCGTCCCTCCTCCAAAATGGCCGCCCCCGAAGAACCCCCTCAAATAGGCTACGCCCTCGCCCTCTCCCGTCTCTCCGCCCTCCAGTCCAACCGCGCCGTCACCTCCCTCTTTGAGCTCCCGTCTTCCACCATCACAGTCCCAGACGTGCCCTCAACAGCCCCCTCAACAGCCCCCTCAACAGCCCCATCAAAACTACCCACATCAACCTCTACCACGGAACTAGCATCGGCACCAGCAACACCCAAATGGCCAATCCCCCCCACAGCAGCCAAAAGCGCCCCCGCTATCCCCGAGATGCTCGCCTGGCTTGCGCGCGCGGGGTACACCCCCTCCTCCCTGGCCGCCTCCGGCCTCCGGTGCGTGCACGTCGCGGGCACGAAAGGGAAGGGGAGTGTGAGTGCCATGGTTGCGAGTATCCTCTCTCAATACACAACCAGCCCCTCTTCTTCCCACTCCTCTTCCTCTGAGATTGGGAGCGGTGGGGGCGGTGCTGGCCAGGGGGGATGGGATCTCCGAACGAACGGGACAGGCGTGGGCGTGGGCGAGAAGATCGGCCTGTACACCTCCCCCCACGTCCTCACGCCGCGCGAACGCATCGGTCTGGGGCCGCACGCCGAGATGCTTTCCCCCGCCGAGTTCGGGAGATACGTCAACGAAGTTTGGGACCGCCTTACCCTCGCAGCCGAAACCACCGCGCGCGAGAGGGGGGTTACCTTCGACACGGCTGAGCTGGACGGTCCCTCAACGAAACCTTTTTATTTCCGGTTTCTAACCCTCACCGCGCTGCACGCGTTCGTCTCTGCGGGGGTGCGCTCCGCGGTGGTAGAGTGCGGCATCGGCGGGGAGTTTGATTCCACCAACGTCCTCCCCGCGGAGGCCGTCACTGCTGCCGTGGTCACCCAGCTGGGGATTGACCACGTCAGCATGCTGGGGAGCACCAAAGCCGAGATAGCCTGGCACAAGGCGGGGGTTTTTAAAAAGGGCGTCAAAGCCTTCACTCGCAAGGTTCCGGGGGAGGTGGGGGAGGTGTTGCGCGCACGCGCTGCGGAGATTGGCGCGGACCTGGTGGAGGTTACGGACGAGGACGTTGAGGCGTGGGACGGGGTGGAGGGGGCCGGGTTGAAGGGGGGTAGGTGGCAGAGGGAGAACATGGCGCTGGCGGTGTATGCGGCGCGAGAGCATTTAGTGAGGATGGGGGTTGTGTTTGGGGGAAGGTTTGGGCGGGAGGGGTGGAGGCTGGGGGATGTGCCGGAGGAGTTTGTGGAGGGGTTGAGGAGGGCGACGTTGAGGGGGCGGTGTGAGGCCGTGAAGGGTGAGGATGGGGTGGAGTGGTGCGTGGATGGGGCGCATACCGAGGATAGTTTGATGGGTGTGGGGGAGTGGTTTAGGGGGAGGGCGGAGGGGGAGGGGTTGCGCGTGTTGGTGTTTAACCAGCAGGAGCGGGACACCGAGGTGTTGCTGCGGGCGTTGCTTGCTGGGGCGGCGCAGGATGGCCAGCCGGCGTTCACGCATGCCATCTTCACCAGGAACGAGGAGGAACCCCCGGCCGAGGGCGAGGAGCGGGATTTGTCCGTCCAGAACAGGGGGGAGCAGACGATGCGCGCCCTCGAGCCGGCAACGGAAACGGCAGTGTACAATGCGGTGGCGCCGGCCGTGGAACACGCCCGACGCATCGCCGCGCAGGCCGCCGAGGATGGCAATTCGTGCAAGATCTTGGTGACAGGCAGCTTCCACCTTCTGGGCGGCGTGCTGAGAATCATCGACCACGACGAAGAGTAGAGTCCAATCTATAGCATCTACCAGCCACACCCAAACTCCGTGCGTCCCTGCCGTGAAGCCATGCCTGTAACAGTTGAATACGAGCTAAAAATAGCGGGCAGCGGCTGATGAAGACGAGCCCGAACCTAACTTTTCCAAACCCTCTTTCTCCCGCCCTGTCCTAAAGGGCATCCGCCCCCTCCAAGATCCCCAGGGCTCCCCCGACAAGATGCAGGCTGCCCGTGATGAGAGCCTGCAGCTTCGGCGCGTCGGTGCCGGCGAGGCCGCGGGCCGTCTTGATGGCGGCTTCGATGCTCGGGATTAGGAGGATGTTGGCGTCCGGGTCAAGCGTCTTCCACCGCTCTGCAAAGATGTTTTGCATGGTCATCTTTTTGATGTCGGTGGGGTTGTATTGGTGGTTGACAAAGTCTGCGCGGAGTCAGTATGCTAACCCACACATATCCATGGAAGGCATTCCACATACCACGCTTATACCCCGCCTCCGCGTACGTGACGTTGGTGCAAAAGATTACATGCTCAAACCCCTTGCCCTTCGGATCCTCCTTCTTGACCGTGTTGCAGAGCCCATCCAGAAAATCAACCGCCTCGGAGCGCCCCTGCTGGTTAAAGATGAGCACTCGGGGCCCCGCCGGCCCACGAGCCGCACACTCCCCTACAAACCAACGCGCGGCCATCTTGAGGCTGTCGGCAGTGTGGGCGCCGTCGACATGCCAGATGACGCTGTCCTCGGCCTTGACCTCGCAGCGGCCGCGCCAGACGACGTGCTCGAGCCCGTCGACGAATTCCGCTGGCAGGCGGTCCGGACTCGGAGTAAAGGCCGGGTCGAGCGTCTTGAGGGCCGTCTCGGCGAGGGCGATGGCCAAGCTGGCGTTGCGCTTCTGGAAGGTCGCGTCGGGGCGGATCTTAACGCCGGCCAGGCGCGGGTCGACGTCGAGCACCCTGAGGTCGACGCCCTTCTCGACGGCGCGCTTCTTGAGCACCTCGGCGGCGGACGGGACCTGCTCGACAGTAAAGGCCGGGCAGCCAGGCTTCATGATGCCGGCCTTGTGCCAGGCGATTTTGTCGACGGTGTCGCCGAGCACGTAGACGTGGTCGATGCCGAGGGTGGAGATGCCCGTGGCGATGGGGTGGTCGACGACGTTTGTCGCGTCGTACTCGCCGCCGATGCCCGTCTCGTACACGGCCACGTTGACGCCCTCGGACAGGAAGACGTGGTAGCTCAGCAGGGTCAGGAAGCGCGAGTAGATGGGCCGGCTGCCGGGGGCGGCGGCCTCGGGCTCGACGCTCCCGTTGGTCTCGAGCAGGTCCCAGACCTCGAAGAAGTACTTGGCAAAGGTCTCCTCCGAGATGGGGACCGAGTCGATGCGGATGCGCTCGCGCACGGCGATCAGGTGGGGGGAGGTAAAGAGGCCGATGCGGGTCGGGGGGCCGCCGCGCTGGCGGTAGCGGGACAGGATGGAGTCGACGAAGGCACAGGTGCTGCCCTTGCCCTTGGTGCCGGCGACGTGGACGACGTTGAGCTTGGAGAGGTCGGTCTGGGTGTAGCCGACGCGGGCGAGGTAGGCTCGCATCTCGCGTAGGGAGGCGGCATCAGGGCGGATGCCGGCAGAGCGCCGGGCCTCGATCACGGCGAAGGGAGTTTGGAGGGAGTTGAGGGCGTCGATGGCTTCCTGGGGAGGGGAGGGGAAGGGGGAGGGGGAGGTGTCAGTTTGGCCTCTGTTCATCTTTCGCCCCTTTGCCTCCTTCTGTCCCTCCCCTCGCCCAGGTTCCTCGAGCTCACATTGTAAGTGCGCGCCATCGCCACGGATCTTGCAAACAGTCGGGGACGCAGGGCGCTAATCAGGCAGGTCGACGACCGAGGGACGATGGCTGCTGCTGCTGCTATCCACGGGGCATGGCGCATTCGCATTGGAAATTGGGACGAGTTGATGCAGGAAACGAAACGAAATTGGATTTCGTCACTCGATTCGAAATACCCGAGTCTTGTTTCCTGAAGCAGGCGCGAACTGCGCGGAACTGGCCGGGTTGCGTCGGCGCAGGGCATCTGCGACCCTCGAAGCTGTGGCCGAAACCGGATCCACCCAGGCCAGAGAGCTCCCAGGCACGACGTCATGCCCCGCAGCCCCGCATCCGCCGCCTCTTCTGCATGGTCTGTGCGCATATACTCCCCATTCTCGCCCTCTCACACAACACTTGGAAATGCTTCTCTCGAAATTGCCGCAGGGTTCCGTCGTCTGCTTCTTGAACCCTGCTCCACCACGATATTCTCCATCACGGCAAGGTGGCCGAGCGGTCTAAGGCGCCAGGTTCAGGCCCACCTGAATTGGCTCGATGAGCATTCCTGGTCTCGGAAACGGGGCGCGAGTTCGAATCTCGCCCTTGTCATATTTTGTTGCTGCTGATCCAAACCCAGCGGCGGTGGGCGATTCCATTTTTGTTGCTTGACTTGACTTCTGAGCTTGGCTCGATGCGGGGATGACTGGCAGTCGAGCCCGGCGTCTTGGTATCTGGATCTCCGTCGAGATGGGACGAGGGGCAGCACCAGTCCTCCCAATTCGTGGCCCCTCGGGGTTTGCTACGCCGCGGCGAGCCCGCCAACCTCAGACCATGTCTCTTCTCTTCTCGACACCGAATCGAATCCCCCGAGTCTGGCCCAGCCAGCTGCGAGCTCGGCCTGAACTGCCGCGACCGGCGCGGGTCTACTGCAGCGTCTGCAGCGTCGCCTGCACCGCGTTCGTAGTGCTGTCGCCCTGCTGCCCATCTGCAATACCACCTCCCCACGCGCCGCCGCATCACGCGCCAGGCGCTAAATAGCGTCAGATAAGGCCCATCTGCATCCTCGTGCAGCACCTCTGCCGTGTTCTAGCGACTCGTACCGGGCTCGCGGGGGGTCGGGGAGAAGCTCTGTCAGCCCACGATGTCTTCACGATGCACCTTCGCACCCGCCCCCCTCGACACACCCCGGTCATCCACTCGCTCGGGGCGCCCGGTTCCAGCCTCATTGGCACTGACTGACCAGGTATCCATGGCCATCTATCCCCCGCGGCAGAATTGTTCAAGTCGATCCCCCCTCACCCGCGCCCCTTTCCCGCCGCCGGCATTATTAGTCTATCAATACTCCGTCCCCCCCATCCCCGTCTCGACCATGGCCGCCTCCCAGAGAAAAAAAGTCTCTGACCCTCACCTGACGGGGTCTGGCTGCTGTCCCGGGGGGGCCACGCTTCGTGGTGGACGGGCTCGGCGGATACCAACGGAGACGCGCTCCGCCGCTGATTGGCGCGGGTAAAGTGTTGGATAAATGGGCCAGCGACCTGTTCGTGGGGTTTTGGGAGCGAGTTGGGAGCCTGCATGGAAGTGTTCAAGTGAGTGACAGCTCGTCGCTGGGGAACGCGCTAGTTAGCCCCGGGACCTGGCTGCCGGCGGGTGTAGGCGGCCCCCCCTGGCCATGACCACCATCCATGGACCCCCGCCCTCGACTCAACCACCAAAACCCATGGCGTAATCGGCCACCGCCGCCCGGTCACTCACCACCACTCGGACCCAGCCAGCTTTCTGCGCGGCGGTCGCGGTGGGGAGGGCGTACCACAAGTAAGTAGTGGGGGGAAAAGACAGGACAGGGGGATGGAATAGTGAGGTACCTGAGTTCTGGCCGCGTTGGACACACAGTCTCGGTCACACGAAACCAAGCTTCCCTCCCCGCACGCCCGCCCACCCCCCTCATCCCTCCATCCCTCCATCCAAGCTTCTGGATGAAGTGGTTGGGCCAAGACGAGGGGAGGGGAAGGGGGGCCTTGTTCATGCCTGAACTCTAGGCAAAAAAGCCAAAGCAGAGGAGCTGGCCTGGCCTGGCCTGGCTCTCCACCTGCCCGACCGGTCGAGCAGCAGCTTTGGATATCTCCGAGAAACGGTGGTGGTCGTGGTTGCTTGGTGGTTGGCTGGCTGGGTTGAGTGTGTCTGGGCAGGAACGGGTTTGTTCGTATTTAAGCTCGTCCCCCGTTGCGTGCTGGATCTCCCCCACCTTGTTTTTCTCCCCGACGAAGCTTCTCAGTTGTGCCCTCACACCAAACTTCTTGAGTCTCCCTGCCTCGCCCGCTTGTGAAGCCAGCACCACCTCTCTCACAACAGCACCACCGACCACACACCTACCTTGTCCCCCATCAACACCGTCACAATGGCTTCCGTGAGTCTGACCCCTCCGACCTCACCTCACACCTGCCCCTCCAGCTCTCTCACCCCCCGCCCCTCTGCCCTCCCCTCTGCCCTCCGCGAAGAACCCCCCCTCTAACCCAGCCATATCCGCAGAACCTCTCCTTCATCCTCAACAAACCCAACTCGGTCACCTTCGCCGAGCGCCCCGTGCCCACCCTCACCTCCCCGCACGACGTCCTCGTCGCAATCAACTACACCGGCATCTGCGGCTCCGATGTGCACTACTGGGTGCACGGCGCCATCGGCCACTTCGTGGTCAAGGACCCGATGGTGCTCGGCCACGAGTCGGCGGGCACCGTCGTCTCCGTCGGCAGCGGCGTGACCACCCTCAAGGCGGGCGACCGCGTCGCCCTCGAGCCGGGCTACCCCTGCCGCCGGTGCGAGGCCTGTCTGGGGGGTACCTACAACCTCTGCCCGGACATGGTCTTCGCCGCCACCCCGCCGTACGACGGCACCCTCACCGGGTTCTGGCGCGCCCCCGCGGACTTCTGCTACAAGCTGCCCCCGAACGTGTCCCTCCAGGAGGGCGCGCTGATCGAGCCGCTCGCCGTCGGCGTGCACATCGTCAAGCAGGCGCGCGTCAAGCCCGGCCAGAGCGTGGTGGTCATGGGCGCCGGGCCCGTCGGGCTGCTGTGCGCGGCCGTGGCGCGGGCGTTTGGCGCGACCAAGGTGGTGTCGGTGGATATCGTGCCCGAGAAGCTCGAGTTTGCCAAGGGGTATGCGGCTACGCACACGTACCTCTCGCAGCGCGTGTCGGCGGAGGAGAACGCCAAGGCGCTCATCGCGGCGGCCGATCTGGGCGCTGGTGCGGATGCTGTGATCGACGCCAGCGGCGCGGAGCCGTCCATCCAGGCTGCTCTGCACGTCGTGCGCACCGGTGGCACCTACGTGCAGGGCGGGATGGGCAAGGCGGACATCACCTTCCCGATCATGGCGCTGTGCCTGAAGGAGGTCACCGCGCGCGGGTCGTTCCGGTACGGCAGCGGGGACTACAAGCTGGCTATCGAGCTTGTGGCGGCGGGCCGGGTGGACGTCAAGAAGCTGGTGGACGGTGTCGTGGCGTTCAAGGATGCCGAGGAGGCGTTCAAGAAGGTTAAGGAGGGCAAGGTCATCAAGATCCTGATTGCGGGGCCCAACGAGAAGGTCGAGGGCGCGCTGGACACGACCGTAGATGAGAAGGCTGCGGCCGCGGCGCCGGCTGTTGGGAGCACCGGGTGCTGCTAAAGGGAAAGGGCTGTTGGCATTTTATGGCGTTAGGCGGGGTGACTGAGTGTTTTGTGTTGTCTGGTTGGGTTGGTTTGTTTCAAAATGTCATGATCTATTAATGGGGCGTCTCAGTGTACATGGGAATCTAACTTAAGAAAAGAAAAAACATCTGTCCAAACATCTGTCCAAACATCTGTCCAAACATCTGTCCAAACATCTGTCCAAAAAATATCTCCAAATGCTTGCTCACCCTCCTATTCTCTCCTCACATCCAAAATACTTCCTCGTTCCTATCCCCTCCTCCCATCTAAAGCATCCCCAGGTACCGCGTCTCGATCTTGCTATCCGCCTTGGCTCCGCGCACCCCAATCGTCACGACCTCGCCCGGCACAATATCCACCAGATTATCATCAAACTTGACATCGTCATCCTCGCACTCGAGCGCGACACCCTTCACAGGCACCTCGGCGCTGATCTCGACGGCGCTCAGATCCGCCGTCAGCACCGCCTTCAGCGCCTTGGGCTTCTGCAGGTGCAGGTACTTGAGCGGCTCGGGCCAGTTGACGTAGCGCGCGATCTGCTTGCCGTCTTGCACCAGGTACGCCGCCACGACGGTGCGGTTCTCCTCGCCGGCACCCTCGACGCGCACGGGCACGTCGAGCGCCGCGATCTCGGTCGAGCGGTTCTCGGGCAGCACCTTGGCGGCCGCCACCGTCGACGAGTACGTCTCCTCGCCCGTCTCCACGTCCCACCCCTTGAGCACGCAGTCAACCGTAAGATCGTCCAGCGTCAGGTTGCTGCCCCAGACCTCGATTTGTGTCTTGGTGTCGATCTGGACGCGCGTGTACTTGGTGCGCGGGTGGGAGTGGGTACGGCGCGTGATGCCGATGCTGATGGGCGCCATCTCGCGCTTGACGGTGAAGTAGGCCAGCTTGGGCCGCAGGTAGTAGTCGGCGATGCTCCAGCTGGTGACGGGCCAGCAGTCGTTGGTCTGCCAGACGAGGGCACCGCCGCAGTACTCGCGGCCGGGGCCGCGCCACTCGCGCTTCCACAGACGGTAGGCCGACGCCAGGCACTCGGCCTGCATCAGCTGGGTGCTGTAGACAAACTGCTCGAGCGGGTCGGGCGCGTAGCGCATGTTCTCGACCAGGTACAGGGCGATGCGGCGCTCGTGACCGTCGGCCTTGTTGTGGAAGTCGACCGTCGACGACTGCGGGTAGCGGTCCGGGTCGTCCTTGCCGAGCGGAAGGTAGGCGTCGATGGTCTTAACCGAGGGGAAGGCCTCCATGCCGAACTCGGACACGAAGCGGCCGACGAGCTTGTCAAAGTTCTGGTACTTCTCCTGGGTGCCGTGCCAGACGTTCCACTGATGGATGTCGCCGACAGTGGCGTCGCGCGTGTTCTGGCCGGCGCCCCAGGGCGAGCCCGGGTGGTAGAAGACGTTGGGGATCAGATCGGCGCACGCGTCCCAGAGCACCTTCTCGTAGATGTAGCGGGCCGGGAAGTCGGTCTTGAGCCAGCTCTCGGCGTCCTTGTTCTCGTAGTCATATGTCAGACCCTCGGACTCCTGGTACTGGTAGTCCTCGTTGTTGCCGGCCCAGATGACGATGGACGGGTGGTGGCGCAACAGCTTGACGTTCTCGCGAGCCTCACGGTCGATCGACTGCAGCAGCTCGGGCCAGGCCGGGTAGTTGCCGCAGCCAAACATAAAATCCTGCCAGACCAGGATGCCGAGCTCGTCGCAGGCATCGTAGAAGGCCTGCTCCTCGTAGATGCCGCCGCCCCAGACGCGGATCATGAACTGGTTGCCCTCGGCGACCAGCTTGACCCAGTCGTAGTATTTTTGCGGCGTGATGCGCGGGATGAAGTTGTCGGCAGGGATCCAGTCGCTGCCTCCGCAATAGATGGGGATGTTGTTAACCTCAAAGAAGAAGCTGGTGCCGGGCTGCTCCTCGAGCGGTCGCTGGATCAGCTCAGCGCGGCGTAGGCCGATGCGCTTGGAGATGGAGTCGACCTCCTCGCCGGCGGCAAGCAGGGTGGCCTTGATGTCGTACATGGGCTGCTTGCCGTAGCGGATGGGGTACCACAGGGCCGGGTTGTCGATCAGGAACGAGACGGTGGGCGAGCCCGAGGTGGCGTCGGCCGTCTCGGAGGCGACCTGCTTGCCGTTGAGCGAGATGTCGAAGCGGACCTGGTCGGCGCCGGCGCCCTCAATGGCGGCCGTGACCTTGGCGTTGGCGCGGGCCAGCGACTTGTCAACGACGGTGTCGGCGCTGAGGTCGGCCAGGCGAGCGGCGTAGATCTCGAGGTTGATGGGGCGCCAGGGGCCGCAGGTCAGGAGGGTCGGGCCCCAGTCCCAGCCCTGGGGGGAAGTCAGTCAGTAAGGCTTTCAAGATGGACAGCAATTATAGGCAGAGAGGGAGCTTACCCAGTGGTACTGGGCCTTGCGGACGGCCAGGCGCGACGTGTCGCCGTTCCAGCACCCCCACTTGTGGTCAGGGTGCTCCTCGACCAACTTGCAGCCGCGGAGGAAGGCGCTGTCAAAGTCGATGACCAGCTCGTTCTGCTCCTTGACCAGGGCGGTGATGTCGACGCGCTCGGGGATGAACATACTGTCCGTCTCCAGGATCTTGGTGCCGTTCAGCACGACTGTGGCAAAGGTGTCGAGGCCGTCGAAGGCGAGGATGGCCTTGGCGCCGGCGGGCACGGCGGGGGCGGCGAAGGTGGTCTTGTAGGTCCACTGGGCCTCCCCGACCCACTGCACGTCGAGCTCGTTCTTGCCGATGAAGGCATCGGGGATGAGGCCGTGGTGCTGCAGGTCGAGGTGGACGTTGGTGGGGAACTGGCTGACGGGCAGGAACTGGGCGTCGGCCTTGTCGGCCTGACGGAACTCCCAGTTCTTGTCAACGGGGATGACGACGCGGGGGGCGGCCATGGTGGTGGTGGTGGTGGTGGTGGTGGTGAGGGGGAGGGGAGGGAGGGTTGGGGGCGAGGCGGGCGAGGAAGGGGAAGGGGGTGATGAGGGGTCCGACGAGGAGGGTTTGTTGGAGGTGTTGTTGGCGCGGGGGCGGGTGGTGCTGCTGCTGCGGGGGCTCAGACTGGGGCAACCAAGCCTGGAGAGGACCCTGGAGAAGCGGGGCATGAACTGCGCTTAGAGGGCCTCAACCCGTCTGTTTGCGGGAAAGAGGGACCGCGGTGGGCTGCTGTGTTGCCTGCTTAGTGCTGTTGTGCTGCCGTCGAGATGGGCAGGCGCAGGGCGTGCTGGAGGGAGGTGCGGGGAGGAAGGCGTTCGAGTTACTGCCAAGTTCCTCGCTTCGCACTCTGCTCTTTGCACTTGATGCTAAGAGAAAAGAAGAGGAGGAAGCCAGACTCAACCACAACCTCCCCGTCTCGAGTCCATGGCTTATAAGGCCGTCGGCAGCGCGTCCGCGGCCGTGTACGATGCTCAGTTGAGAGATGCGGGCCGTCGAGGCCGGGAGCTCGACCGCCGCTCTGGCGAATCGCGTGGCCCAATGCAGGGACCCTGGATGCCCCACACGCGCTTCGTCTTGGGACAGGCTCGTGGGGGGTGTCACCGTGTCAACCCAGGTCGCAGGCCCAGTCCCAGCCTGCGGCAGACGCCTGCGCTGCAGCGCATTCCAAGTGCCGCGCCCTCCTGCGCGCCGCACTCGCCGCTGTCGCATTCCCAGGTCCGCCGTTGCATCCGTGCCTTCTGGTGTGTCGCCAGCTGCATCGACGACCCCAGCAGGGCGGCAGCTGGCTCTCCGGCTGCACGGGCCAGGCGCCCGCCTCTATCGAATCCGAGCATTGCTCAAGCACCTATCGACCGTTGCCCCTTGACCCACGCTCCGCGCTCTCCACGGCCACGAACACCACTCCAAGGCTTCAGGAGAGCGATGTGCCTCAGCGCTAACCCTGCTTCCCGTCCTCGCCCTGCAGCCACCACCCCACGCACGGTTCAACTCCGGGTGAATCTCACTAACACCAAATTTACCCAGCCGCGCTAGCGCTTGAAGAGTCTTGATCTGGAGGACGGAGACGCCCCTCCCGCCCCCTCGATCTGGAAGCCCGAGCAGGATCCACAGCCAAGGTCCTAAGACGTCTATTGCCTGAAGCCGGTGTTGCTGAAACGAGCATGGTCGAGCTTGGTCGTTGTGGGGCACATGTCAAAAATCTCCGAAGACACGCACACCGTGCGGCGTGCAGAGCTAACTCCGCCATACTGTGTGGCTCTCCACAGCTGCCGATTGCCGAGCTTCGACCATCGTTCCAGCGGTTTCGCTGTTTCATCCAAACAACACCGCACCGACCAACACCAACCAGCACTCACCAGCAGCTGTCGCATCCCGACTGCCCGGTCCGCTACCACCCTGCCACACGCCGCCGCCCACGCGTGTCCTCCATCCTTTGCTCGCCGACCCAGCCGGGCTCTTGTGGCGGTGCCGCCGACGTGCGAGAGCGCGCTAGTGTACCAACGAACAGGCGCTGCTCCAATCGGCCGGGACAGCGAGTGCGGGGTGGATCATGGATCATGGGACCCTCTCGCTCGCACGGCCGCTGTGGCCTGGCACTCGGGACGGCGAGTGACTGGCCAGCCCTAGCCAGGGCACGTTGAGCCTCCTCTGCCCCCTTTCTCCCACACTCGGCCCGTCCCGAGTCGTCCTCGTCGGAAGGGGCTGATCCGGCCAATCGCTGGATCCCGGGTCCCTCGCGGCGTTCATCAGGTCGTCGGCCTGGGTCCCTCTTCCCGCTACCTGGACCAAAGCATCCTCCCTTTGCCCGGCAGCCCCCACGACATCCCCCACTCCTACGATGATGACCCCAAATGTTGCACCAATCAAGGTCGGACTGTTTGCCCCCCCCGCTGCCGAAAACAGGTTGTGGGAGACGCGGAACACGGCAGCAGATTCCGGAGGGGACCCCATCTGGAAAGACAAGGAACCCTCGGATGAGGCTGGTGGTTTACAGCAAGCGCCACTTTGACGGCTGGCCAAAGTGGGGTTGTCCCAACTTGCAACGGCCAAACATCCAACAAGGGAGAAACGGCAGCTGGTGTCTCTGTGCTGCTTCTGACCGCAAGCACAAAGCAGCCACAGCATGCTCAACCAAAGGGACCTACATACTTCCCACAACAGCTATAGGTAGGCAGGCCAAGTTGGTCTTACAATTTTCCAACGCCACCAGAATCAAGGAATGGCGTAAGGAACTGGCAAAGCCAGGACAGGTTGGCTCCTCCACTGAGCAAGCCGGACATCTCGGAAACCACAAGACAACCAACGCAGGTTTCCGTCAGAAAGTGAGACCGCATTCGGCCACGGCCACGGCCACCATTTTGGACGAATCGCATCTCCAAAACGCAGCATCCCTGGAGCTCAGCTCCATCACCGCCCCTCCAATCCACACCACCTGATCCCTTCCATCTTAACCACCACATCCGCGCTGGCTGCCTACGCTGTCTGCCTTGGTTGCCATTCTAAACTCTCCCAATCCAAGTCTTCTCTCATCTCCACCCCGGGAGTAGCGCACCTCCCCCCTCCGAGCGCAAGCCCCTCCCAAATCGTGTCTCTGATCTGGTTGATCCTCAATCCCATCACTTACACGAACGAACGTTCAACCGCAGCCGCGCTAGAGCGGGCGGTATGATTGGCCGATGAGACGGAAGGTGAACTTCCGTTACACTCTTTTGGGACAGAAGCGCCAAGGCTTTCGTCCCTGCCCGCGGCTGCCGATTCCTTGGTGAGACAGATCCAGCCTCGTGCAGGGCTGCCCTGGTAAGCGAAGATGGGGGGGGGCTGACGTGTGGAGCTGGGGATGGGATCGAAGTGTTGTTGGTGGTGGTTTTGGTCCGGGCGGACTAAAAAAAAGATGTGGGATGGGATCTGTTGTTGACCATGTGCGGGTGACTTGCGCTTGTTACTGCCCCTCATTCTCATTCCCCGAGATACTTCCTCCAAAGTCAAAGTATGGACCATCTCCTCGATATCCGTCCAGCCCACAGCACGACATGGATAACTACCATCCGCGCTCCTGTCAACTGGGAAGGATCCCGCTCCGCTCCACCATCCGCCGATTCTATCCGCACCTGTCAACCGAGATCGCACTCGTCTAACATCTCCAAGGAGTTTCCAGTGTTCAAGCCCCCTTGTCGGACCGGTGAATTCCCCGGTGGCACAACGCTCCCGTCCCGCCCGGCAGATGTCATGGCTTATTTGTTGGTCGGTCGCCTCCCCCATGCGTTTCGAGAAATGGCTCATGAGGTGACGACATGCGGCTGGTGTGAACTGAACTGACTGAAGTAAACGTCTAATTATCTGCACCCCTCAACTCCACGCATGCTGTGCCTCCTGCCTGTCCGATAGAAAATCCCACAAAGCCCTTGCCTCTCTTCAGACTCCGCACAACGGAACCTCGGCCTTCCGCTTCCTGTTCCTCTCCCTTCCTCGCGTGATGTGGATGTGTGTGCTCACCGGCCCAGCCGACCAAGATTAGGTAGTAGTTAGTATGGTATGGTGTGGTATCATGAATGTCGCCCATCCCTTGTTGCCCTCCCACCTGCCCTCGACCAATCCCTCATCCCTCCCCGTTCTATCCCAACTCCTTTGCCCCAACCCCCTTCCCCAACTGCTTACTCCAACTCCTTCCCCATCCCCATTCACCTCCGCTCTACCCCTCCTCCACCCCGCTTCCCCCCTCAACTCTCTAACAACACCCCTTATTCCTCCTCCTCCCCGTCAACGTAAACACCTCCTCCCACTCCCTCAGCCCCTGCCCCGCGCCCCCCCTCCGCCCTCTCCGCCTCCTCCCCCCCCCCCCCCCCCCCCCCCCCCCCCCCCCCCCCCCCCCCCCCCCC